>JBBPCS010034206.1:0-50814 GCA_037974645.1 Hollardia meadi
TCTTCTTCTTCTTCTTCTTCTTCTTCTTCTTCTTCTTCTTCTTCTTCTTCTTCTTCTTCTTCTCTCTCTGTCTAGTTATATGGTAATGCCATTTGTAGCCCAGGATCTGGGCCACATCATGAAGAGGCGGAGATTAACTGATCGCATCATCATATACCTCTTCTACCAGCTTCTAAGAGGACTCAAGGTGAGTTTATTTTTTATGTACTTGGTTCTTTCACGTACATCAACACGTTCTCATCCCAGGTCATCAGACAATGGTGCCCGGTCACACCCGTGACCTACGTGTCCGTGGTGTCCGCAGTTGCCCGTGTACGCATTGGTTTTGAAGTATATATGGACCCTTGGCGTCAGTGTACAACATGCAAAGCCTTCCTGCCACAAAGGATTTCTAACTCTTGGTTAACGTGAAACAGCACTTTGGTTGTGTAGTTAGGTTTAGAAACCCCGACTGCCAGCCCTCTTGGGACTTTGTAAACTACGTCTGGTTGTGCAATTACTCTGATCGTCTTGTACTGACATGGATGGGTTTATATTGAAGCTACTTTAAAGCCTGGTGCGGCTCATACAGACGCTACATGCCGAGGGATGTGACAAAATGGTGACAAAAATTTGACACCCTGGGAATGAGAATTAATTTAAGTGTAAGTTAAGTGAAAGTGCTGAAAAGAGTTGAATTGAAGAGATTGAAGCAGTTGAATTGTCAGTTGCAGATCCATTTTTGCATTTGCATGTACTACTTGCATATATATAAGTGAAAATTAAACTGAAATTCTTTTGGTAACAACCCAAAGTTCATGATCATGAGTGAGCATGGGATCTCTCATTAAAAGTATAATCCCAGAACCTGGAGCCAAGCCCTCAAGCTCAGCTCCCTTTTCACATGACAGTACAACATCCTCATGACAGTGAACACCACAGTGCAGAATGTGTATGTGTTCTGGTTTATAATGTGCCCTGTTCTCTTCCTTTACAGTATATTCACTCTGCAGGGATCATTCATCGGGTTGGTATTTTGACCTTCTTTTTTTTTTTAATACACCGCTTCCTGTAGCCTTCGTGTCTCACTCTTAATCAATGTGTGTTTACTTTACTTGTACACTTAAAGGCATAGTTTGATATTTTGGAAAACACGCTAGCTTTCTTGAAACAAACAATTAACTAAACTGTTTTCAGTAATGACTAAAGGATTACATTTTAGATTCTTTAATTCCATCACTTTGGATAATCCATCATGCATACAGATTGTTGATTAGAATGTGTAAGATGTTGAGTCTCATTCCTAGGTCATCAAATACCGATGCTTTGGGTGTCCTGGGTTGACAAATTGAAACGCTGATGCTTTGGGTTGGTAGGTCGGGCCGGCCACCAACCCAAAGTATCAGTATTTGACGACCAGGGAATGAGACCCAACAATCAACTATCTTACACATAGCACCTTTAAATGTTGAGTACATTGATTACATCTCTAAGTAATCTTGCCCAACACTGCAAACTCACACTTTATGCTAAGCTAACCAGCTGCTGACTTTAGCATCATATTTAGTGTACAGATATGAGAGTGGTGTCAGTCTCTTCATCCAAGTCTCAGCAAAAGCAAATGAATGTATTTATGCTTTAACTAATTCATAGTGTATTTATTACAGTTCATAAAAGGCTTTGTGCCATTAACACTCATGTTTTTTTTAATTTTTATTTTAGGATCTGAAGCCTGGTAACCTTGCCGTGAATGAGAACTGTGAATTAAAGGTAATTTTTTTTTAAGCAAAAAAAAAAAAAAAAAAAGACTGCATACCAGATCGTTCAGGTCAAGATGATGATTAGTTTCGGCTTTACATAAAAAAAAAACATATTTTACTTCTTTAACTCACCCTTTTATCCAAAAGATCCGACACAACTGAACTGAAACGCAGCAAATGCTACCAAAACTGAAAAATCAATTATGGTCAAAATGGCCATCACTTCAGCTTCCAAGTGGTGAACCTAACTGTAACTATTCTCAGATCCTGGATTTTGGCCTGGCAAGACAGACAGAGAGTGAAATGACGGGTTATGTTGTGACGCGCTGGTACAGAGCACCTGAGGTCATATTCAACTGGATGCACTACAGTCAGACAGGTCGGAATATTACCTTCCTTTCATACAAATAGTAATTTTCAGTTTGTTAAAAATATAGCAGAATATTTCAGTATGCAAAGTATTGCATCTTTGTCATTAAAATCCTCTCTGCCCACCTCCCTCACAGTGGATGTCTGGTCAGCCGCCTGTATCCTGGCTGAGATGATTACCGGCCAGGTGCTTTTCCCAGGACATGACAGCATCCTCACACATTCAGCTCACTGTGTTCTCAAAACTATGTATGTTTAATTACAGTTTTTAACGTTTAAAATATAGACAATTTTGGAGCAGCATTGCAAGGCAACAAGGTCAGTTTGCCCATCATGAGAAGTACTGCTCAGACTGAAATGAAAAACAGTGAAAACAGCTGTATGATGTCATCTGTGGCTCTCCAGCAAGGCTGTAGCCGTGAAGTCAACTTTAGGGGAGACCAAATGTGTCAAATCTGCTTGAAATTTCACATTCATTTTCACAAAGTCTTAAATATTTAAAAATTCACTAACACATAAGATGAACGTTCTATTTATTCAAAAGCTAGTGCACGCAATGTGTTTTTGCAAGACGATAACCATATAATTAGCATTTTTATAACACTTTACAAAAACGATCACAATCAACAGTCATATAACCTACGTCATATAACAATTTAGTTTTCCACTTTCCAATACATTTAATAGTAATGAGACAGAGAGACCATTTGGACAAAACAAAACACAATTACAGTACAACGTAATACTAGAACTGGTAGTAATATTATTATATATTATTATATATTATTTATATTTTTGTATCAGATATCATGGGGCTTTTTGAACATATTTGAATATTGAGGATAATGGCCCTGCTCTCAAGGACTTTTTGAAAAATCAGATTTGAAACCTGATTTGATCATCAGTATTATCTCAGCTCAAGCTTGCTGTCTTCAATGCAAACTGCAGGTGTGACGTTTAAAAAATGTGGACATTTACCAGAAAAGGAGGATAAAACAAAATGACGCTGTTGGTGACATTTTGTGAAAAGTAGGATCCAGTGTAAAAGTCAATTATTTTTTTAACATGTCTCTGGCAAATGTGCAGTAAATCTCTGGAGTGCCCCTTTAGCTAGACATTTTGTTGAAATGAGCAAATGAAACTTTAACCATCTCAGAAAAATAAGACACAAAATGAACACCTAAAACTCAATTACAAACACTTTAAGGAGAAAATCAGAAGCAGCAGCTGTTGGCCTTTGTAAAACAGGACTGCTATGTCACTTGCTGAATGTAAGATTTGCAGAAATGCAACCTGTGTCTTCAGTGCATGTGTCTGCTCTGACTAGAGCTGCAACGATAAGTTGACTACTCGATTGGTCAGTCGAAATAAATTATTTGCCAACTATTTTGATAATCGATTAATCGTTTCAGTCATAGTTCAATCAGAAATGTCAAACATCTGAAATGGAAGGATCCGTTGCTTTTCTTTGTCATTTATGACAGTAAATGAAGAGTCTTTGGGTTTTGGACAAAAGAAGCAATTCGAATACGTCACTGTGGAACCTGGGAGTGAAATTTCATTTTTTGACAAAGTTTTATAGACTGAACAATTAATTGATTAATCATGAAAATAATTGGTACATTAATCAATAATGGAAATAATCGCTATGGGTGCTTTATGGGGCTTCCTTAACCAGCCTGTTCAGGTATCGATCAGCTGAAGAAGATCCTGCGTCTGACAGGAACACCAGACTCCTCGCTGGTTGAGAGAATGCAGAGTAAAGATGTAAGTTTTGTCTAGTCTGCATGGCTAACACCAGAACTTTCATATTTGGTTTCAAGCAAACTCATAAGTGCAGTGTGCATTTCCAAATATCAGTGGAAAATTACATTAACAAATTACATGCTTTCCTTGCGTCCTTGTTCTTTTCTGTATTTCAGCTCACGCTTTGGATTGAAATGTAACCTCACATAACTGTTTTCCAGGCACAATCATACGTGCAAGGTCTTCCTCCACAAAAGAAGAAAAACTTCAAGGAAGTGTTTCCGTCGATGGATGAAAATGGTGTGTTGAAGTCCCTCTACTTGTTTACTTCAAAGTGAAATTAATTACGTATTTTTAATTAAAAAATATACTTCTTGAGAAATATTCTTTTGAGAATTATCTCTTTGTATGTCTTTGAAACATTTTCTCTACGAAGTTGAAACATCAGGCCCTTAAAAGTCTTGTATATAAAAGGTGTATCCACCAAATCATTTAAATCAAATCTATTAAAAACACCCAAACTTCAGTGAGCGGAGAGATTTAACTGGAAGGTTGAGACAAAAAGCAAGTTAGCCAGGTACCGGTTGATCAAATTTTTTAGAAATGATACTGAAAAATATTGTGAGAATTGCAAATTGTTTTCTGTGTTGATGCTTCCAGCCGTAGACCTGCTGGAGGGGATGTTACTGCTGGACCCTGAGACAAGGCTGACAGCTAAGCAGGGTCTGTCACACCCTTTCCTGGCTGAATATCATGACCCAGAGAGCGAGCCTGACTCTGAGCCTTATGACGACTCGTTCGAGAGCCTGGAGCTTGCTGTTGGGGAGTGGAAGAGTAAGTATGGATGCCTAGGAGAGGCTGGAGGGCACTGTCACACTCAGTTTGTGAGTCTTACAATACACATATGAAGCCTAAACCAGCCATTCTCAACCAGTGGACCGCGGCTGGTTGTAGGCTGGTTCAGAGCACCATCCGGTGGGCCCTGGAGGCAGTGGCAATGCCAAACGGTTAGATTACAATTAGTTTTTAGCTAGCTATTTATTACTAAATGTGTAATGTCTAAAGAATTCACAGTGATAAAAAATATCGAAGTAAAATGCATAATTTCAAAGACGTGGTCTGCTGGAATATCATCATGTCATTAACGCCACATTATCAGGTAGAGACGTGTTTTTCCACTGTTAGCTAGCTAACGTTCCCTCGGTTGCAGAGACATAAAACGGATCGGTTTTTGAAACAAAAAAGTGATGTGGGGAGACAACCCTGCACCAGTAAAAGCTCCAAAATGTGTCATGAGGAAAAGGGAATGTTTTGAATTGCGAAATCCTGTCACAGTCAAGTGAATTTTTTCTCATTTTAAAAAATTTTTTTTTTTATCGTTTATTTGGGAAGGTGGACCTTGAAAATGTTTTAACAATCAGAAGTGTGCCCTAAGTTACAAAGGTTTGGACATTACACTATCTTATTAAATCTTATCAAATTAAGCATTCCAGTATATTAAACTTTACTTAAAAGTAACCCACCTTTTTTTTTTTTTTTTTTTAATACTGCATTCCTTTTATTCTTACCAGGCCTGATCCATATGGAGATCATGACCTTCGACCCTGACGACCCCAGCAAGACAGCCATGTAGGATGCTGTGATGTGCCTTCAAGTGTTTGGTTATAATACATACACATACTGCACAGGTCAACGACACTGTCAAGACACAAATATAAAACACAAAAATATGTTGAAAGTCTGTTTTTGGTGCATCTGCTATATTTTGCAGTTAAAATGCATTTTGGTATGGTGGCCTATAGAGGACAATATTTTTTACTTGATTCTGTAATATTTACACATCAGTTTGAATATAGATTAGAAGGGCAGTTGGCCTTCACCTCAAACTTTATTAAAAACACCGAACCATTGAATTTTAAAATGCTGTCTTCTCATTTCAAAAAGTAGAAAATATATTGACAAATTCATGTGAACTCATGATCCATTTACAGTAGTTTTTCTGAGCCTTTTGACCACATTTTATGGTTTTCATCAGTAGAACCTCTCACCATTCTTTGTTTGAAATGTTAGATGGTTGATCGATCCTGTGATGAAGACCGTGAGATGAGGTTGAAGGCTGTGAAGAAAGTAATACGTGGACCCAAGATTAAGATTATTTCGTAAAACTTCTAAATCCAAAGTCAGAGGATAGACTTGCACCTGATACAAAATTTGTATTTTATTGACTATTGCAAAGAAAATAGTAAAAAAGATGGTAGAATGTGTGAAAATATCTGTTGGTTTCAGAAGAGAATAATATATTTTTATAATTCAATTACTTTAAATCTGGCTGAGGTACACTTACTTGTATGGTATGCATATACAAGTACATAAGAATAAAGATAATCCTGCCTTATAATGAAAATATCCTCAGTTACATTTTATCAAGGACAGTTATTTTCTCATTTTGTATGCATTTGTGTAACAGTCATAATATGTAAATGGTATATAGTGCAATTTCACTTTTGGACTCATTTGGTAATATGTGGAAATTTATTTTGGATGATTGTTACTGTTGTTACTGTTGTTTTTTGTTTAAATAAAAAAAATGCATAAAAATTACATGTTAAATTAATGATGTTAGAATGACTGAACGAATTGAATGGGCTCAGATGGACACCAGTAGTGAGAAAAAAGCACAGAGTGTCACTAGAGGGCAGCATGATATCATATCAAAGATTCTTTGATGAGGAAGGAGATGGTTTATGGTGTTCTTGTAAGGAAACCTGAAAAACTAATTGTGTATGTAGGTATTTTAAACAATGGCATAATGAAGATTTACAAAAGTATTGTAGGATCCCATAAAATTAACTTGATGTTACTTCCAACAGAAATGAGCACATATGATCTCAAATACCAAAAAGACCTAATTATCTCCAGTTCCCTGGTTTGTTAATACTGCTAAAGTCACTGCACGTTTTCTGCAGTGCAGTTGTTCTGCCGCCGCATTTAAATACATGATTTTAATCTATGGATGGCAATGTCATTCGTGGGTACAGACTGAAATATCTCATAAGCGTTGGGATAGAGTGCCATAAAATGTTGCACAGACATCCAAGGTCCCCTCTTGATGAATCCTCTTGACTTCTCCTCTAGCACCATCATGACATTTCTGCTTATGAAATTTCTCTGTAACCAGTGGATGTATTGTAATGAGCTGCGGCACAGACATTCATGTTCCCCTCAGTATGAACTGTAATACTTGGTGATCCACTGCCTTTTAATCAAGCACTATCATTAGGTCAACATTTTGACACTGAATACTTTTGACCAAATACCTGCAAAACTGACATTCCCATAAGCCTCATTTGTGCTTTCTGCTAATTAGCTAATGTTAGCATGCAAACATGCTAAAGATGGGAACAATGGCAGGCTCATCATGCCTGCTAAACTAGCTGAGCTGTTTAAGAGAAGGTCTTAAACAAGGTTTGCATTTGTTACGTTGTGTACATTTGATCCAGTTAGTTTGGATTTCACACTGCAATTATGTGAGCACACTAAATGACTACATCAACATACAGTCATCATCACCTGATTGAGTTGCCTCTCCCTGTACTTTTTATTGGTTTGTAGACAGGCGTGCGTTAACTACACGAAAGATGTAACTAGAGTTTCTCACTCTAAATGGAAGTTTGATTCTTTCCCCCAATAGAGGTCACAGTCTTGGTGCTTATAGTGCTTGATGTCGTATTGCCAGTTCAATGTATGAATATGAAAACAACTTTCACTGTCTCTACTGTTGTATCTGTTTAACTAAGCTAAGCTAACCAACCATGTTACATCACATGTTGTAGTACTATAGGATTGCACCGCTCTTGCTGCAAAAGACATAACTTGGCTGCTTCTTTTTTGTTGTTGATATTTTTACATTTGAGATATTTATTATATATATATGTGTTGATTAGAATGGAGTAAGTAAATCATGTTAACTTGATTGTGTGATTGAGTGTTTCATGTCCACTTTAAAGTGTCCACAGCTCTTCTACTTTGAGCATCCAAGTGTAGCAAAGAGCCAGCACAACATACCAGACTTGTTAATCAGTGTTGGGTAATAGGAAACAGTAATTCTGAAGGACTATGAGTTAACAGTTTGAATCAAGTATAGATCCTGTATTCTCTGGTTGTGTCTGTGTTTGTTGCTTTGTAAAACAAACAGCCAGCGGCACTGCTGATGCAATGGATTGTGAGCTGTAGTTTAAACATAGACCGACCTCGTCAGCTGTCGTAGTTCCCCTTGCCTGGTCTGCTGCTGCTCCTTCTCCAGCCTCACTTGGCCTCCGGGGTGTCACTGGGCTAGGCAAGTTTTTGTACTGTTTACAAAGTTGCCAGAAACACTGCTCCAGCAGCGTTTATTGTTTTGCCAGTCTAATTCTTCTTCTCCTCTGTAGTAAATCCCAATGCCCCACATGAGTATTTTCCAAGCTATTGTAGCTGTCATATTGCCATTTAGGCCTTCGTCATACAGAAGTGGCCATGGATTCATCTAAAGTAGGTTGTAACCATATGTAACCATGTAAACCGTAGACGCATCGCATTGTGCTGGATCTCTGTATATACTGTACACTAACCTCATGTGATGGGAAATGCTTCCCCCCAAAAAATTAATGAATCCAAAATGAAATTCCCCCATCCCCCAATTCCGTAATCAAGGCCAGTTTATAGAAGGCACCTGTTGGCCTGTCATTCCACTTGGCTCCTGTCTTGCTGGCTGGTGTTTGCTGCTGCAGGTATGTAGACACTGATTTTATCACACATAATTCTAATCTTTTTATATATTTTTTGATAGTCAGTCTATTCCTTTGTTTTAGCTCTACTTGCCTGTTTTTAGTGATTTGTGTTGGAGCTTTATGGTTGCCCAGTCCACCTTTCCAGTTAGTTCCATGTGTTAATGCCCCATACCATAGGCGTTGAGTATAGGGTCAGCAACATTATCATTCATTTTAGTGTACAGCATGCTGAGCCCCGCTAATTTCCTTTCCTTTTTTTGGGTGAGCTAATGTGTGTGATTTATATAGCGCCTTTCTAGTCAGCTTGACCACTCAAAGCACTTTACACTACAAGTCAGCATTCACCCATTCACACACACACTGGTGGCAGTGACTACCTTGCAGGGGGCCACCTGCTCATCAGGAGGAGCGGTTACCATTCTCACATGCACCCACACACCCACCCAGCACCCAGCACTTCGACATGGAGACTGCAGGGGTCAGGGATCGAACCACCGACCTTATGATCACTGGACGACTGCTCTATCACCTGAGCCACAAGCCCTTTTTTTGGTTTCCTCATTGGTTTGGTTTATTTGAGTGTTTGATTGTTTGCCTGCTTTTGTTAACCAACTGGGCGTTTTGTTTATTTGTTTGTTAATATTTGTATTGGTTTACCTTTCAGTAGAGTTAAGTGCCACATCGTTGGGAGGCTAGGCACCCATGGTGAGGTCCCTACACCTAATGCATGTGATTGAGAGCACCAGGGCACAAATATAGACAGCACTATTTCTGTTTTGCTGTGAGGATTGCTGTGTGGCACCTGAGATGAGTAGTGGTAGCACCCCTGGGCAGTCCTCAGTGTAGTCTTCCTCTCCACAAGTTACTTCAGCTCCACTTCCTTAATTTTCCTTAGTTTGTGTTGGACTGCCATTTTGCTCACCTTTAACTTAGCTTTTAGGTTTTGTATCAAGGCCTTTTTAATTATATCCAATTGTAATAAAGTAACATTTTTAAACCTTCCTTAGTTTCATTAATTTCCTTTGGTTATTAATATTTCTTCTTTCCTTTCTAGTGGCTCCAGTCCCTGCCATTTTCAGTAATTTTACTATTTCAATAAAAGATTTGGTTTATTTTGAAAACTGTACTTTGTCCTGTTCTTCAGTATCGAGTCTGTGTGCCTTAATGTCAATTCTCTCAGGACCACTATAGTCAAAGAAACTTAGATTTTCATTTGCATAGCTATATTTGGCAGTATGGCTCTGTTCTGGGAGCTCATTTCATTTCAGCTCAAACATTTTATAATTTACAATTACTTTCTTGTCCCCTTGGGGAAATTCATTTTTTCACTCAGTTGGTACTTTTTTTTTTTACACACACATTCCCCAAGCCAGTCCCAAATTTGGCACTGTTACTGATAAATATTAACTAAATAATATGAACACTGCCATTCTCAAATTTGTATTTGTGGAGACTACAAAAAATAGCGTACAGTTTGAACGCTTGCTAAAACCTGCCCAAGACTTTACAAAGACAACAGAAGCAAAAGTGTGAGGAATGGATTAAACTGTCTGTTTATCTGCTCCGACATGAGCTGTGATCCTTAGCATGTCCCACGAACTGGCTCATATGTCTCAAAATAATGATCCCAGAATTAATCTGAACTATAGGGGGGTAAGTCTTCTCAGTTGTGTTTATAAACTCTATTCTTGTATTCTTTTCTGAAAGAAGAGCTTGTATTGACCACATACTCTTTATCCACCATACTTCATGCTATGCAAGAAGGGAGGCCTACCTCTTGTTTCATAGATTTTCAGAAAGCCTTTGACTGCATAAATCATGATCTTCTTAAATTCAAATTACTGAAATCTGGCATAGATGGTACATTTTATAGTGCCTTAAAAGTTCTTTGCCAAACCCAGTTGCTTGCATGCAGGTCAATGAGTATAAAACTGGCTGATTTTCCAACCCCATTTGGTGTAAAACAGGGGGACGTGCTCTCTTATACTATCTTATCTTGTGCCATAGGCACCGATTTATGTTTTTGCTTGTGGGTGCCGACATTAAGTGAATACCAACACCAATGATGACTATCACAAAATGAATTTTATTGCGCTTCCTCTGTGACTCCTGCTGTCCGTGTTGATGGCGTTGCTGCTGCTTGAGGAATTCTTGGTAGAGGCCTCATTTTTACTGTCTTTACACTTAGCAGCTCTTGGTTTTTTTAATCATGAATGTGTCCATTCTCACCCACCCATCTCCAGTTTTTGCCACATACAATGACGCTAGCTATGGAGACATTGGTTTAGCTGAGTCTAACATAACATTACGTTGGTAGTTGCCTACTTTACTACACCCCCTTCATGTACACACTAGCAGAGCTGTAACCATTTTAAATGGATAAGGTTTCACAGTTAATGCATACACCAATAATAGTATTAGTAGAATAAACAGATTCATTTGTTAAGATACAGTATTCATTAATGTTTCTATGTAGGCCTATTCATTAATTTTTTTCATCGGCTTCCCCATCGGTTCTCAACCTTTTCGGTGGGTGCTCGAGCACCCATGTGATCGGCGCCTATGTCTTGTACTAGAAATGAAGCAGTTCTTGGTGTCAGATTGGGTGACCAGTTGATATTCTTCTATATGCAGATGATCCTATTCTAGACTATGGTGTAGGGGTTTGGGGCTGTTGCAATCAAACAAAATGTGATGCAATCCAAGAAAGAGCTATGCGCTGCTGTCTGGGTGTATATAAAATGGCCCCAAAACTTGCAGTATTTGAAGTGTGGCATAGGGGTGACATGTTGGGACTGTGGAATAGATTAATTAACATGTCTGATAATTAATAATAATAATAATAATAACTAATAATTTGTCAGACTTACTGAACAAATTTTTCATCGGGATATTGCAAATACGTAAATGCTCTTGGACAAGGGAGCTTGCAAATGTATTTGTCAGAGCACGTCTCCAATATACATTTAGAAATAAATTATTTTCTAATGTTAGTCAACAGAAATGGTCAGTAGAATATTGTATAAACCAAAACTGAGAACATATAGCCTGATTAAGTGGGAACTGGACGTTTTCATTCAATTTCAGAGGAGAATAGAAAGCGTGACCTGTGTGATTTGGGAGAGGTTGAAAATGAAATGCACTTCTTGTTCTTCTGTCCAGTATATCATAATCTTAGATATAGGCTTTTTCTTAAATTATCTGCAGAATGCCTGATTTGTTTTCCATGTCTGATGAATGTAGACTTCAGTACTTGTTTACCAAAAAAAGTGCTTTATTTAGCTCAGTTTGTATTAAATGCCTATGAACAATGTAGGAGGACACATGTGAAGAAGGAACAGGATTGTGCTCATATTTGGTTTGCCATTGTTTAAAACAATGTGGATGCGTGTTACTGTATGTTCTTTCACTCTTTATATTAATGCCCATTTTATTAATGTTTATTGTCTTTTAATATTGTTTTTGTTTTCTTATGTGTAGTGTCTTGTAAGCCCATGTGGGCTGGGTACCTTTTGGTGTATGACACTGTGAAAAATATCCAACCATCCATCCATTATCTATCATGGCTTATTCTATGCAGGGTCCCAGGGGCTGGAGCCTAGTTGACATGTACTGTGAAAAATAAATAAATAAAAATCAAATCATAGTCATAAGTTGGACTGTACAGTGTAGTCCAAAGTCTCAAAGCTTAGCTCGTAACATTGACATTCAAACTCTAAATCACCATTTTATAGCTCATAAGATTGTAATGTTTATTGTAACTTCAGCTATATCTGCCTTCTTGCCTTCGAAACACAGCTCCGTTCGCTCACCGGAGCAGCTCCGGTCTGTGCATACACAGTAGCCTTCAATGTTGTTGATATGCTATTACTTGTGATGTGTAACCAATCAGTGCTGTGGGTGGGAAGTTGAGTCACAGAGTGGTGACAACAGAGGGAGGTATCAGAACTCTAAATCCATACATATAAGTATATTTATATGTATTCATATTGGCCAAACTGATGACTTAACTCATATAATCACTTTATTCAAATTGAGGATTTTGTTCAAGGATTGTTTTAGGGTGATAGCGTCATAAAATGTGACAACAGACATTCAAAGCTTCATTAAAAACCTCAATAGACGTTTTGAATGTAAAAAATAAACATTCAATACAGCCCTTATAATTTAGTTGCATAATTTCAATGACCAGTTACGTTTGAAAATCACCAGACAAATGTGTTCTGTCGCTACTAGCTAATGTCTGCCACAGCTAGCTAACCTTCCGTTAGAAGCACAAAATGGTTTTTGAAACGAAAAAGTGATGTACAGTGCGTAACAGTGTTGAATGTGGTAAAATCCTGTCACAGCCCAGTATATACAGTTTTCTTTGATTTTTTGGTCACATTATGATTTTTCTGTCATTTATTTAGGAGGGTGGTCCTCAGAAACTTGTTGACAATCAGAATGGGCCCTAAGTTACAAAAGGTTGAGAACCATTGGTTTAAAGTAATGTTAGTGGCTCTGTCCACTTTGGTAAGGTTACACACCAGCAGCCTCAGCCAAACATAACACATCATTTAAACCTCATGTTCAAATACTTTCCTCCATTTAACAATCAGAACATTAGCCTAAATCTAAACATTGTGATGCTCAAGTATTTTTCTATAGTGAGGATCCAAACTGTATCCAGTCAGGTTAGAACAAATTACATTTCAAGTACGTTTTTGTGATTTTCATTTCTGTTTTGTTAGTATTTGATTTATGTATTTTAGGAAGCCTTTTTAACTCCTTGGCCAGGGGACTACAGATGAAAAATAGCCTTTTGGCTAATTCTGGCATTTTTACTCATGTATTTTATTGATGTGTTTTATTAATTTGCACTGTCCCTGCTTAAATAAACCAAACCCGTACTAGACCACAATACGAGGGCTAATTAGCATTTAGCAATTAGCAAGACTTTTTAGCCGTAGCTATATAGCACTAGCCTACTGTATATCATGTACTGAATGTAGCTATCAAGCGCATATTTCAGACCTTTTTTACAGGAATCTAGTTGCTAAAAGAATCAGCTAGAAGAAGATAGTTGTAGAAGATAGAAGATAGCCTGCTTTTGTTCACTTCAGAGTGCAATCAAACCCTGTTGTTTAAAAAACATGACTGCAAATGTCGATAGTAGCCTATCTCTGTCCACCATTGCCTTGTACCTGATGATGTACCAGTAGTTCAACCAAAATAATTTGCATTGTTCAAAAGTTACCGCACACCATTAATCAAAAGGAAGAAACAGAATGAATATGAAATCAGATTTATTCCAGACATTTTGGTGGTACATTCACAATAAATCTGGTTGTCCCAGTCAGCCTCATTCATGCTTCTTTTTTATTCAGAGTGAAATTGGAAGTAAAGCAGGATCAAAACACCATTTATATACTGGAGAGCTCATTTTCTCTCAGAACAGGAGAAGAAAAGGAGGATCCCAAAAATGAAATATGAAAGTTATATGTGGCCGCTTATGATGATGTCAAAATTGCACAACAATGTTGCCTTTTAAGAATTCTCTGTCATGACACTACAAGTATCATCTTGTCTGCATGACAGCACGTCCAGCAACCAAAAGACAGCCAGGCTGACTGATCAGAGAGGACTGACTCACATCTCTGCTGCACTTTGTTTTGGGTCTAACAATCTCTCTGCCTCTACTTGTATTTTGATGTTGTCTCTGACTCTCTGTAGGTGGTGCCAAAGAGGGGGCATCAGTACAGGGACTAAGGGGAGGAGCAAGAGGAGAACAAAAGGGGGGAAGAAGAAGACGAATGGAGACAGACGATTCCTGTCTTTATTAACGCCGAAGACTGGTGCCGCCGCTCATTCTCATGCCGCCGCTGCTGCTGCTGCTGCTGCTCATTCTCATGCTGCCGGCAGCACCGTTCATGATCATGCCGCCGCCGCCCATACCGCCGCTCATGCTGCTGCTGCCATAGCCACCGCTGACATAGCCACCCCCACTGCTGACATAGCCACCGCCGGCGCCATAGCCCATGCCAGCCCCACTGCTGCCTCCTGCTCCTGGTGATCAGAATAAGACGTTTTCAGATGAGATGGCAGGAATTTGAATTTCCTTACATCTTATGCTCTTCATTAAAATGTATCAACCAAACTGTACCTATGTTTCATTTGTCTCATAATTGGTTATATTTTCTTAAACACCTTAAAATTGACGTAGAAAGGACTTGAACTGTAAAGACATATTTCGATACGTACCATAGCTGCTGCTCTGAATGTGGACGGTTGCAGATGCACCACCACTGGCAAGTCTGCAGAGAGGTTCATAAATGAGAAAGTTTAGCTGCTGATGTTGCTCCCTGCACAATGTGATGCAATACACTCTCTCAGTGTTTCAGAAGATTAAATGTCTCGTGAATCCAAAGTAGCTAAGCTTTTACCTGTCCTCCTCTCCCTCCAGCAGTTTCCTGTAGGTGGCGATCTCAATGTCCAGAGCCAGTTTGACGTTCATGAGCTCCTGGTACTCACGGACCTGGCGGGCCATGTCCTGTTTGGCTCTCTGCAGGGCCTCTTCCAAGTCCCTGATGCGGGCCTTGGCGTCCTTCACAGCCAGCTCACCGCGCTCCTCAGCCTCGGCGATCTGGGCCTCCAGGTTGGCACGCTGAGAGGTTGGAAAGTTAGCAGAAGTTTCTGGTGCGATGTTTCCCATTCAAAATGCCTTTTACACGTTCAGCATTTGGTTTTAATTCAGGAAACTATCTTAAATATTTTGTGCACAGTTAAACTGAGGGCCATTCAGCTGTAACTGGGAGGTTACCTGTGCCTTGACTGACTCAATCTCATTCTGGAGGCGGGTAATCATGCGGTTGAACTCAGCAATCTCACTCTTGGTGGTGCGAAGGTCTTCTCCAGCCTGGCCTGCAGAGGTCTGCATCTCCTGGTACTAAAGGAATAATAATAAAAAATTGTTGTCAATACAGGCCACTTTTTCTTTTTTACTTTGCAGGATGGATACTTTGCAAGTTTTTGGCAAGATTACTTTCTCTCTCTACCGACCTTCTGGTTATACCATCCTTCAGCTTCACTGCGGCTTTGGGCAGCGATGGCCTCATACTGAGCCCTGACTTCAGCCACAATGGAGTCCATGTCCAGATTGCGGCTGTTGTCCATCTCCACAATGACTGAGGTGTCCTTGATCTGGCCCTGGAGCTCTCGCAGTTCCTGCACAAAAGATGTTGTTTAATGTTAGGTACGCGTAGATGTACAGTATTTCCCTAAAAATCTTAACATACACAGTAGGACTGAGGTGTGGTTAATTTTTCTTACCGCTTCATAGACAGCTCTGAGGAAGTTAATCTCATCCTGGAGGGCATCTACCTTGGCTTCCAGTTCCACCTTATTCATGTAGGCGCCGTCTACATCCTGTAAGTAGAGGAGAACGAAGTGGTCTGCATTGGTGATGGGTCAGAAAGAAAGCAACAAACCATTCCACTGTCATGGTGGAGTGACAGGCTTTATAATCGCAGATCCACTCTCACCTTCTTTAGGAGCACAAACTCATTCTCCACACTAGCACGCTTGTTGATTTCATCTTCATATCTGAGACAAACAGTAGAAAAAATTAGCTGTTGGAAAACAACAGAGGGCGTTGGCCACTCTAGATTAGCTGCTGTGTTCAAACACATTACACACACAAACTCACTTGTTCTTGAAGTCCTCAACCAGGCCCTGCATGTTTCTCAACTCTCCCTCCAGCTTCATCTTCTCATTGCCAAGCCCATCCAGCTGTCTGCGCAGGTTGGCGATGTAGGCCTCGAACATGGCGTCGATGTTGGAGCGGGTGGTGGTCTGGTCCTGCAGCAGGTTCCACTTGGTCTCCAGCATTTTGTTCTGCTGCTCCAGGAAGCGAACCTAAAAGGTAACATCATTTGCCATGTTTAGATCTCTGTCGCCAGGGGAAAAGGTATTACTTTGAATATGACTACAAAACCACGTTAATCAAATGATGTAACTATGCATCAAAAGAATTACACAATGTACGGGATATAATCTTTGTCTATAGATGTGAGTGGTTGGGAATGTTTGTTTTTATTTCATCACTTTAAGCAAACTGCAAAAAAGGCAAATCAGTCGATTATGTTTACTATCCTTTTTCTCTCACTCTCAGGTTACAAAGAATTTGGTCGTCTTTGTTTTACTGCCCTCAGCTGATCCATCAGGCCACACCCATGTGTGACTTTCCCACACAAAAAGCTCTTGTATGCACTAATATTGGCAGTTGCTTCATTAAAATACTGCTCGGGGCAGTGTTGTTCTTGACACAATCCACTGTGGAGTCTCTTTGCACAGTGGATTTCAACTGCACCACACTTGAATGAATGACATCATTATCCGAGGGCATCTGACATGATCCTAAGAAACATGTTTCGAAGCCTGCATGCGAGGCACAGAGTACAGTGCTCTTCCATCCCAAAGGTCGCACCCATCCCTACATTTTGGGTATGCATGTGTGTCAGCTTTTGTCAGCATGTACAGTGCCACGCCTCAGCTTCGCCCCTCTCCTGACCGCTCCCTCGCCTCCGGGATGCATAGTTTCACTGAGTGAACTTGCCTGCCACAGCCCTCACTAATTAATGCCTGAAGTAGTTAACTGTCGCATCCATCGGGTGCCAATGCTTTAAAAGAATGCCATTTGTGTCTTCATATTATTTCATAGAAATCTAAAGTTAAAATGTTTAACACACTTACTTTCCTGATGCTACTTGTAAAGGTTGGAATGTTGGAATGTTTCATTGAACAATATGTAATTTTGAACCATTTAATAGTAAAAAGTCAACTACTTTGAGTCAAAGATGGGATCAGATCAGCTGTGTTAGGACAAATGAGGCGTGGCATGCACACACTGGAGAAAAAGCTAACTGAGCATTTCTCTCGCAGGGTGTGATTAACTTATTCATTTCTGCATGAGAAGAAAAGGCCCCCGTCATCTCCTTTACACGGTCTTCAATTATGCATGAAAGTGTAGATAGGTGAAAAAAAGCTAAATTCTTGTATTATCCCTCATCATATTGGATAAATAACGAACATTCATGCAAAAATGTTTGAAACAAGCTCAAACCTTGACTTAAAGTTGTATTTTACAGTGCATTGCAAATAGTTAAGGTGGGGTCCACTTTCTGCTTCCATAGGAAGAGGTGATAACCTGATCCCTTCTTCCCCTCACACTGAGAGCCACCAGTCACTGGATATGACCATTCTAGTGTTTCCTGTCTCTCGCTCAACACAAAAACAGCTGGCAGGGGACCAGTTATGGTCAAAGAGAAGGTAAAGGAGTAGTGGTCTGCTGTCAGTGTCAGTGCTGATGCACAGTAGAGTTTGAGAACACTGTTTGAGATGAGAGGTGCCTACACTGCAGACTTAATCATATTCACACTAATAATTGTGTGCAGTGCCCTTAGTGTGCACATCATTCAGGTTTGTTGCTGTGTAATATTTAATGTGCCCAGATGGGAGACAAATCATCTCTTCTGTGTGCAGTGCATTCACTGTTTTTTCCTTATGTTCCTCAGTTCATTCATGGCAACATCTCCTATTCAACCAGACGAACTTTAGAGTTGAAACATTTCAAAAATTAAACATCTCACATATCATGGTCATATAAGATTTTCTGCTTTCTTATGAACTGATGTGGGACAGAAGCTGTTTCAGGAACTGACAGAAAAGGACCTCTCACCTTGTCAATGAAGCTGGCAAAGCGGTTGTTCAGAGTCTTGATCTGTTCTTTCTCGTGGGTACGGACTTGCTGGATGTTGGGGTCAATCTCGAGGTTCAGCGGGGCCAGCAGGGACTGGTTAACTTGGACGTTTGTGATCAGAGGCACTGCCACACCGCCTCCGACACCCGAACCAAAACCATAACCACCACCGCCCATACTGTAACCATAATTACCACCACCGCTTGACCGAAGACTTGAACCTCCAATTGCCGCAACTGAGTATGCAGGCCTCGACGTCAAAATAGCAGATTTGCTGGAATATGCACCTCCTACATTTCTGAAACCAGCACCACCACCACCACCACCAATGCTGAAACTACTGCCACCTCCATAAGCACCACCAACTCCAAAACTACTGCTGCCGCCGCCGCCGCCGCCGCCGCCTCCTCCACTATAGCTGGTCTTGACAGTTCTCACGGACATTGATCTGGAGGACATAGCTGGATTTGTTTCCTCTGAAAGGGAAGGATTCACAGAGAAAAGGAAGCAGAGAGAGAGGTTTGGCAGAGCACACTAAGAGGAGAGTCAAGTCCCTCAAAGTATCTTCGTCCTGTCCGTGATGGAGTTTTATCTGCCTCCTACTGCGGAGGACGTCCCAGCGAGCTCCACCTCCCGTGCACCTCCCCCTCAACCCTCCTCCAATTACCTGGATCCTGGAAGGTGCACTTGCAGGCAGGCTTGGAGCAGCTCAGCCTGTCAGACAGGTAAGAGTGCCACCCCTGTAAGGTGATCGGGGCTCGACACACCCAGGTGCTCGCCAAGGAATGGCATCAGAGCCAGGTGTGAGAGGAGGGGAGGAGAGACATGTTGGCAAAGACATTTTTACTTAATTAGCTGTGGGCTTTCTGATGGGTGTGGATGGTTGGAGGAGCAGGAGGGCGGGGTGGGCATGCATACTCACCGATTCACCATTTTCTGCTTTTTATCCTTTTGCAAGATAGATTAATATATGACAATTTCAAGGTTCAGCTAGAGATAAAATAGGTAAACTCTGACTGTATTTGTAAAATACATCCCAACCAAACTGTTTTTAAAGTTGATCCAGCATATGAATATATGAATGTAAATATATATGTGTGCAGTTGTGCATAGATTCCTGAAGACAGATGAAAGTTTGCAGTATGCTTTACCAAAAAAATTGCTCAAGCCACAACGAAAGAGATTATTTCAGTCCTATACTGTGGATAGTCTTCAGAAGCTCTTTCCAGTCTCCAGTCCTTCTTGTTAATCTGTGATTACAGAATTACAAAAAACAAAATTAACAACAAAATACAATAATACATATAAGCTGCCAGAAATAATTCAACAACAACAACAACAACAACAACAATTTAACAACAATTAAATTTAATAAGCTTGATATTTTGAACATATGGTGCATAAAAGCATGGTTAAATGTAATCAAAGATGTGGCAAAGAGAGGCAAAAAGAGTCAAGTTTTATCCTTTACCTTCTAAAGGATAAATAGGAAAAGAAAGTCCATATTAAATTCCAGACTTATTTGTTCAATTCCTCTATCCTGTTATATGTGTTCAGGCCTGCAGCTTGAACGTGCTTGAGTGCACAGTACATACTGTCTTCAATACAATAAATAAATAAAATAAATTGCAATCATCACCATATTCAGTAAGTGTCATTACTTTCTACGTTGTAACTTTAGTTACACTTGATGAATATTTACTGCACTTCTTTTTTTTTAATGCTTCAAATTTACAGCTTGGGTCTCTACTGCATTAACATACAGTCCAGATTTCTTGTTCGGTCAGAATCTGAACTGTTGATACCTGTTGAAACAAATCTGTGTAGGTGTTGGCTTCCCAGCCTGCGTACTCTCGTAGCATCTAAATAAGCTGTAAGGCACAACTGACTCATGGCTCAAAAGAAACTGCCAGGACTTCACTCTCTCGTCTAAGAACCACATATACATGCAACATACTGCATGTCCATGCATCTTTTCATTAGTTCACATGTTTGCAGGAGACACAAAATAAAATATCTAATATCTTTCATATCTGCATAGTGTTTACTGTTAACACAGTCTGTTGGTGCATCTGCAATTATTTCCCAACAATAAACATCAACTAACACTGCAGACACACTGCCTACCTCTACCATGTACATAGAAGTAGGCAATTAATTTTGATTCTTTCAACAGAAATGCTGGAGGCATTTAATTTGAAAATACAGGAAGTATCTTCTACAGATACAGAATGTTGCTGGTATAATGTGTATGCTTGCTGAGATCTGTGTGTCACGCCGGAAAAAATAGGCGACGCATTGAATCTCTAGATCTAGAATCTAGAGCAGCACACACACTCGCTGCTCAGGTAGGCCACAGATGGCAACTAAATCCACTTGCTAATGGTTGTGGAAAGAGTGTTGCCATATATTCATTGAGACCTGGTTTGCCTCAGTGATCAGGTAGGGGCACCTGACTGGTTTCAGGCAACATTACAAAGCAATGATCCAAGAACAAAATGCATCATAGTGATCATAAATCAGTCTGATGTCAAATAAAATATACAGTTAAGATGACCAAGTGCAACAGCCTGGTACTTGAAACCAAAGGCCGCCCAATCCGATAGCTAGGGCATGTCTAGCCATCAGGGAAAAGGAAAAGAGGCCCAAAACAACTTGTGATAGTCTGATGAGTGAGAGGAGAGTACCCTGACATGGGATTAGGCACAGCATGCAGCACAAGGTAGATCTCAATGAAGGCAGATCATTGAAGCTACATGTATGATCAGGGACGAAGAGGACTCAGATAATTTAAGACCATAAAAGAGAGGCACTACTGAACACGATCGGCAGCCATTACGTTGCACCATCACAGTGATGAGAAAGATGGTCGTGGCAGACTGCATGTGTCGGTGCTAAGCACAAGGAAAGCCTGTTTTGTTTCAATCAAATACATCAGTTCAAACCATGGATTGATTGTGCAACACATACTGTATCAGTGGCAAAAACAGGGCCATCTACTTTACATTCAGGAAATGCATTAGTTTTAATAGCACACAGCATACTTTATATAGTACAAGCCTAATCCAAGCCACATAGGCTAGGCCTGGCAGGAAGCCAATTTTTCCAGTTTGCCTGAATAAATGACTGGCTAACATCAGTTGGCTAGCTTCAAAGCTTGTGGGTGAAACATGCAGGGCCTGACAATTAACACAAATTTTTTGGGACAGGTAAACTCTTTGGCCAGACAAGTGAAATGCTTAAAGAAATCTGCAAACATGGCGCTGCCGATGATGAAGAGGCTTTTGGCCTTTTCACATTACAACACTGGCTGCATTCCAGTCTGGTCACTAAAGATACCAATATCTGATAACTGAAGTTGACTAAAATGTAATGACTTTCTATTGACTAAAACTGGACTAAAATTTTTTAAGTTGACGTTGACTAATAAACTAAAACTACGGATAGAAATGACAACAATGTGACTAGAACTAATAAGCTTTTTTTTAATCTAAAGACCAAGATTTATTCTAAAATAGCTGCCCAAACTAACAAGTACAAATTTGAGATACTTTTCTTGAGTATTTCCTTCTCACGCTGCTTTCTACTTGTACGCCACTACATTTCAGAGGGAAATCTTTTATTTTTTATGCCACTACATTTATTTTTAAAACGTACATTAGTTACGTACTTAAAAAAAAAAAAAACATGTTTCGAAAACAGAACATACGACAAGCTTATATAATATGATGCTTTAAGAATAATTTAACCAACATTTTATACAAGTTTGTCTGAAACAATTAATCGATTGGCAACTATTTTGATAATTGTATAAGTAAATTTTTTGTGAAAAAAATGACAAACATTTTATGAATTGATTTGCTGCTTTTCCTTTAAATTATAGACTTGTAAAACAAGTTGAAGATCTGAATGCTTCCTCCAGCTTGCAACAAGTGAACCCCAGACCACTGTTTTTAAGTTGACCCAAGGCCAGATAAGTTTGAAAGCATCTTTCACTCTTCATCAAAACAAACTGGGAAAACTGCCTGAGGTCCATACCTGACAAACCCTCCCAAACCACAAACCTGCTTGAATTTCCTGCTAAAAATGGAAATTACTTATCTCTTATCCTCCCTTATCCTACACAGAAGCCATACACTCCTTCACTGAAACACTAAATGTGTCCGTAACTTGCATTTGATGTAGATGTGTAAATAACGGAATTAACTCAATAGAAAAGCTATAAAACATGTATGTGCTCATTTCTCCTGCATATACAGCCCTAAGGAACAGATATTTACTGAAATAAAAACTGCCATGTCAGAAATCAGGGCCATGCCTTATTTTAACCTTTTCACAAAAACTGACAACCCTATAAATTGTATTGCCTTCAACCAAAGGCTTTTCACCTTTCCTTAAAGGCAGTGGCACCTGCAAATCTGCTAGGATTGCATTTGATTCTACATGATGTGACATTTCAGACTTTCTAGTCAGCACATGCAGTGGAATGTTTACCAGCTCATTTTCTCTGTGAGAACCAACCTTGACTTGGGAGTTTACTCTACAGAAACTTGGCAAGAGGAGCTGCTGAGAAATGAAAGAGTAATTAAATGTGGATGAGGAGTTCATTCTGACGCCCGATACCTGCTATGTTGTAGTGCCAATTAGAACAACCCTTGGATTATATAATGCTGTAATTTCATACTGTATTTCACATGTATTTGGGATCACACTATAACAGCCTCCCGTATTGTGCTCTGGTAAAAATGCAGCTTTTTTTTGCTGTTTGTCTTGGCCAGGACATCTATTTAGTCAAACACTGAGCCACACCTTAGTGGTAAAAGTCAGGTGAGTCAAGCCCGTTAAGATACATTGGAGAAGACATGCCATCTTTTAAAATTTCAAGGGTGTTTTTTCCACTAATAATCCATTGGGAAAGTTGCCCTTGTATCATTGTATTATGCACCTGGGCTTGATAATGTAAGCCAAAGCTCATTTTACAGTCCATAGTTAAATATTTTAAAACAACTTCCTGTTGTGTTTTAAGAAGGATGATTACTAATGATAGGGTTTAGGTCCTAAGGACACAGGACACACTAATCTGTTCCTCAGAAGTGAGGCCTACGGGAGTGACAGGAACATTTGATCTTGTTGATATTCTGTTGAAATTCTGTTGCTATTTTTTGATCCCTAAATCATCTAAATAGCAGTTTTTGCAGTGTGCAAAGACTTCTTTGATGTGCATTGATTAAACAGAACCTATATAAGCACTGTGTGGAGTGAGGGGTCAGAAATCTGGATGAAGCGACTTGTCGGGTGAACTATAACTGATTAAACTCCCGTAAAATTAAGATAATCACTAAAGATGTTTTTACAATCCATGATTCTTTTATAAACAAAAAGATGCTAGTCAATTGCATTTCATGAATTGCCCATTGTTAGACTTTTGAAACTTTGTCAAAATTAGTGTATGAATTCTTGAGTTATGATTAAAAACTTGTTTAATAGGTCACAGTGACCTTTGACCTCCGATCATCAAAATCCAATCAGATCATCCCTGAGTCCAAGTGAATTATTGTGGCAAATTTGAAGAAATTCCCTCAAGACTCATATTCAGAACAATGGGACGGATGGATGTACAAACGTACGGGCAAACGGGCAACCCGAAAACATACTGCCTTGGGCCACAGCTTTTGCAGCAGCCGAATGCACAGGGGCGTGGCCTAGCGGCAGGTAAGGAGACACTGACTGACCAGGGCTCAGCGTGGCAGGAACAGTCAACAGAGCAAAGCAGCCATGAGCAATTGCTGTCAGACTCTCCATGTCCGCGGAGTAACACAGTGTGTGCTGGAGCTTTGACAGTCAGAAACACAATCATGGCCCTTTGTCAAAGTTTCTGTTTGGTACCTGTGTTGTAGCTGAGCTAGTGGCTCAGAGAGGCTGCCTCTGTGTGTGTGTGTGTGTGTGCGTGCGTGCGTGGGTGCGTGCGTGCGTGCGTGTGCATGTGTACATACCGGCCTCCAGGGCAGCCAATAGCAAATTTCAATTGCAATAGCCGGTTTGAAACCAGCAGGCAGTAGCTATGCATATTACTTTGCACGAAAATGTCAAGAATTGGACCTGAATCAATCAACAACACAAATAAATACCCATTAACATTGGTATTCAGCTGAAAAAAACAGTTTAGGGGTTTGGTTACTCTTTAATTAACTCTGTGTGGCCTCTAGGCTGCTAGCATACCTTACCTGAGGTGGATGGGGAAACAAGAGGTGGGCTACGAGCTCTGCAGTCTGTGCATTTCTCCATCTGTACGTGATGCACTCTGGCTCGATGTTTGGAAAGATTGCTGTTTCCTTCCACATAAAATACTTGTTGCCTGTGGAAACGAGCATTGTCTCGAGTATAGGGTAACCAAGCTTCTTTTTTGCACATTGTAAGCGGGCTTATCAATGCCACAGTCTTTCATAATTTAGGCCAGGGCCTGTTTTAATACCAGGTTTTAGTACTCATCCTTACACGTCTGTGCACCTCCTTACGATTAAAGTACCTTATTCAGAGTAAAGAAAACAAGTCTTTTCTGTATTGGACACACAGACATGAAATTTTTGAGTCTCCCTGTCCGATTCTGGCTAAAACAGAAAATAAGCGTATTTTCCCAAATGACAGGCCTAATTGAGAGATTGATAGCTAATGCTAGAAGCTGAGTTAGCTAGCTAACATTAAAAGACATTTAATGTTCAGTGGACACCGACTGAGTTAAACACACGAATTGTCAAATAACCAAGATTAATGTTATATTAACTACATATGTCAAAGACGCTACCAATGTTTAAAGACAGTAGAACCACTTTCAGCAATTTTGATGAGTTTCTTGGCAGCATCCAGCATACCTGTAGCTGCTAGCGATGACAACCCAGGAACACTACTTTGCAGACTGGCTTAACCCTGGCTAAATGACTTAAATAACTTAAATAAGTTTATTTATTAACAATTAAATAAACTTAAATAAATAACTTGTTTCATGAACACTCTACAAACCGTTTAGAATACTATAAAGTGATTTCCTCCTATAAAAATATTGAATATATTTTCGAAATCTGAATACTGACTTTTACTCCTGGAATGGCGTTCCCGTGCATTCCCCTCTATTTCCACCACTGATGACATGGTTTTTGCAGAAAAAAAGTTAATTAACCATATTAAAATTCTTAAAATGGCAGCTATTCATTCTTACTCATTAAAAAATCCCAAATAAATGAATATAAAAATATTTTTCATTTCACAAGTTGGACACAAGATGTCTATTACTTCACTGTAAAGTCCATTCTCAGTGTTTGTGCACTGGAAGCTTCAGGTTTTCACATCACTTTGTGTATGCTTAATATTGGACCAGGATTGGCCTCCAAACTATTTGTGATGTCACAAATCATGCTCATTGGCCACGCCTCTTCAAATCAGATATTCAGTGAGCACAGAGAAAATTTACACTTTCAGCAATGAATGTGAAAACAGCCTTAAAGTGTCAGACTCTGTACATACATCATTCTACACAGTGAAGCTCAAATATTGAACTGGAGGAACAAGAAGAAAAATACGGTTCTGACTGGAGGGGGCACTTGTTATGTTCACATACTTTAAAAACGTGTCTGGGGGGGAACTTTAACTATTTTACCATTTAGCAGCACAGTATATGGCAGCCTATATAGCTCTACATTAACTTCAATATAGTGCCTATTAACAGTATTAACTACTTAAAATATTTGTTGGTGATATGGACAAAGTTATATGAATATGTAATGGTTATTACGGTTATTATTACTTATTACTTAAATAATTAAAAACTACACATATTTATTTATTTATTTAATTTAAGATGCCAGATGATAACTCGAAAACATAAACTTGACATTTTTATGCCATAAACCATAGCCATCGTTGGTGTGAGGGCATAAAAATGTGGGTGAAATGTGCCTGCTTCATAAGTATTTCCCTGGAAACTGAAGCAATTAATTTGTGTAAGTTTAGTCTTTACCTGCTGTGAGAACATGTCTGTGAAGGAGAAGATCATCACTGTTTTCTAGGTTCCCTCTTTTCTATGTCCCTAGCATCCAGGATTAAAGACACAAATAGAAATGCTTGATGCTACTTGGCACAATGTCACATCAATCGTTGCAAAAAGTACATGTTGCTTCATTACAAAATGCTTGCTAATGAGCAAGCTTCTTGCTATCTTGTGAGCATTGATACGCACAGCGACAATAGAGATGTGGCCTTGCTCCCTTTCTTTATTCAAGACTGTGACATGATCAATTAGATGAATCATTGATTTTGTAATGCTTTCCCTCAAAAACCTGCCCTTGCACTCAAATAATCCCTTAAGTCAAGTAAAATTTTATTTCATTTCATTTATTTCATCCAGGTTTTTATGTCCTTAAAACATGCCTGAAGATTAGTTAACTTATTGAGTGTTTTCTAATAATATTACCTAAAGAAAGCATATACAGTGTGAATAGTATTGGTCCAAGCACAGAACCTTGTGGAACACCATGACTAACTTTTGTGTACATGGAGGACTCGTCATTAACGTATGTACAAACTGACATCTGTCTGATAAATAGGACTTTAACCAGCTTAATGCAGTTCATTTAATGCCAATTTAATGTTCCAGTCCTTCTAATAGGATGTGATGGTTGATGGTGTCAAATGCAGCACTAAGATCAAACAGGACCTTAACTGCTTCCCAGTGTCTGTCTGCTCTTGGGTCCAAAACACATACTGTCAGACTAAATGTTATTTATCTTTGATGCCCGACCTCACCCCTGCAGTCATCTTCAAAATCCACCTCATATGAGATAAATGGTGGTGACTGGCCCAACACAAACCAGAACAGCTGGAAATCTGTCTGAACGGGAGGGGTATGAGACGCATCAGCAAATATAACATGAGCTTGCAGATTTGTCTGGTTCTCAGGATGGAGGAGACCCATTTGCCCTTTTTCCTCTTAACATTTTAGGAGTGCTGTTCTGTGAAGGACCAAGTGTTGTGTGACCAAGTTGTCACAAATGATTACATTGTGGCATTTTGTGGTTACTTAAATCATGACTTGTCCAGGGAAAAGGAACAGAGGCTGCTACCATGAGCAATAGGCTTGAACTAATTATTTCAGCTGAATGGATGGGAGGCAAATGTGTGAGCTCATTACTTAAGCTGTGTCAAAACCTGAAATCCTGGTGCTTGAAGTTAAGGAGGTGGGGCCCAGATGAGGTGACATGCACAATGCTGAGGAAGGCATCATTATCTCATTTGTATTTGAATGAAAGTGTGGGCCTTGATGTGCATTTACCGATCATCGCTTGAACTGGAAGTTGTTTTGGTCCGCCATCTTGCAAGCCGTCCCAAAGCTCTTATCTCTGCTCCGAGGAGCGAGGAGCCATATTGGATATCAGCTATTGATTGGATGCTGCAGCTGATCAGACTGATCTGATTCATCACAACATCGCTGGGGTTTCATACTGGAGTGACGACAGATTAAACTCAAGTGTGTCACTGCCAGTCGTATATTTTGTTTTTTGGTTTATCATTTAGTTAAAAATCTGAGACACAACTAAGTGAGTCTGATCAACAAAAGGAGCACCAACAACTTTCTTCATTTATTAGGAAGATTTTTCTCTTCATCATCTGTTATTTCCCTCATTAACTTTTATTATGGATACAATCAAAGTCAGAGAGAGTAGGAGTCTGTCTGTCAGCAAGAAACACTTTTTACATCATTTATGTCATTTCCATTCAGTCATGTGTGAGGCTGATAATTCCTGAGGGACAGGTTTGATGTGTTACATAATTTACATTTTCCCTGAAAAATTAAGCCAAATAAAGTATCCAGTATTCAAAAGACACCATAATCATATTCTAGGTTTATTGAATAATGAATTCACAATCAGTATCAATAAATACAGATGTAAATAACAGGTAAATAATATGGAGGTATTCTGCCAGTAGAAATACTTCCTGTGCCTCTGAGCAGGTTACATTATACATTAGGGATGCACGATATGTATTTTTTTCAACCAATACTGATAACCAATAATTACCTGCTTCTCATGGCCAATACCGATAATTTGGCCGATAATTTCACATTTTAAAAAGAAGTTCATATTCTGTAGTTTATGCACACCTGAGGTTAAGAAGGGCTAACAATTCTGACTCTTCAAATGTTTATTTTTTTTCCTAATAAGGTACCAAGAACCTTTTAGAACATTTTGCATAAGTATTCAAATTAAATGCTCTGAGATAACCTCTCAAATCAAACATGTCAGTAGATTAAATACTCAATACAAAAATAAAGGCTTTTATAGAACCTAAGGCCTATGGCTACTTAGTCTGCAGATAAAACACAATGAAGTCATGTAGTAGACTGGCCCCTATGTCATTTTATGCTTAAGATATCCAAAGGATAACAGATAATCTAATCTAATCTACTAACTGAGTATACATTTCCTATCTCATAGAACCTTTACAAGATACATATTTTGCTTTGTTTTTGGATCTGTGTCATTTTCATGCCCAGTTGTGTCTGTAAAGGTTGAAGACGTGAAGGTGGCATGTTGGGAGTGCTTAAAATGCCCACCCATCTTCCTCCCTATCAAAACACATGTATACTTCTTTGGCTCAGTACAGCCTTGTTTACGACGAGCTGTAAAGTGTGTGCCCAAACATTCCACCATAGCTTTCGCTATATTGTGTGCATTGCCTCTAAACACAACGTTCACCCTCTCCTTTGCTATGTTCCACTGCCGAAGCATGTTTTCAAAAGCTCCGCAGATCGCTGTCGCTGTGTGCGAACTGGAGCACTCGTGTGCATGCAGTAATGTCCTTTTCATGTTAAAGTCTTCATCCAGCCACTGAGCCGTCAAACTAAGCATAGTTGCTGGACGAATATCTTAAGGCCAGATGTCCGTGGTAAAAATGATGTCGCTTACACTGGTAACAAATGCGTGTGGCAACCACATCATACAGGGCAGGTATACATACGTCTGCAAAGTAGCGGCAGCTTGGGAGAGTATACCTGGGTTCCAGATGCGCCATTAGCTGGCGAAATCCTTAAGGCTCATTTATGCTCAATGTTAGATACGCATACGGATACGGACGGAGCCTTCTGTACCTATTCAGCGTTTTCTGAAAGCTTGCGGATACAGACCAACGAAGCAGTACTTTTGGTCATTGTGGACATCCGAAAGTATTGAAAATGGTGTCCGATGTCAATTTCTCGCATTGGCAATACTAGTGAAAAGAATTCTCCGTCCTCGTGTCGCGATGTATTTAATGTTCGCCATCTCTGCCTCCGGTTTTGCCAACGTCTCAAGATGTACATTATTATAACCTCCTCCAGTGTTGCCATGTTTATTGTTTATTGTTGTCATGGAAACTTTGGACTCTTCTTCTTTGGGGTAACTGTTGACTCTGAGCGGCGCCCTCTAGTGAATTTATTACTTAACATCCATGCCAACGTGAAGCACACATGGAAGTATGTGGGCAGTGATGGTTATATCGTTTAAAATGGATGGATCTATTTTCGTACGTAAGGGGAGCATAAACGAGCCTTTAGTCTTCTACCACGGAAAAATGCTGGTCTTCAGGTGCAATAAATCCTGTGATTTTGTCAGCAATTGCTTCAGCCTTTGGGCTATCTCTGGTAAACTTCCTGTAGTTTTCAAATACCTGTTGAATAGGTACTGCTACTGATTGTTTGTATTGTTGTGTTAAAATTTGAGGCCTTTTTACCTCGTCTTGGAAAAAATGCCCACATCGAAGACGACATGTTTACCTCTTGTGTGTGCTATGCCCACACACTGCCCCCAATACATTATCAGTCCAATATACAGTATATCGTGCATCCCTAGTATACATTCAGACTGCAGCCTGTTGTTCATGTGTAGGTGTTTGTTAAACAGGCAATGGAGAGAAAACACTTCTGCTCTGCACTTGGAACTGTGTCTTTATTTGACCTTGTGCTTCAGGAGAGACACTAAAGGGAAGGCTTAGTGCATCGACCGGCGACGCCAAAGGGTACCTTGTGTGTCTGGATAAAACGCAAATGGGCGCATGATAAATCGTCAGTATCTAACAACCTGAGATCAGAACGTTGGCAGAGGCAAACTCCAACAAAGGTCTCTACAGCTGTTAAAACCCATTGACAGCTGATCCAGCTGTGATCAGCTGTCACCGTCATTAGAATGTTGCTTCACGTGACGATTCAGAGGAAAGAACATCTCATTTTTCACGTGAGAGGAAACGAGGACATATGTTTAATATTTCCTCGTTCCCTCTCTCTTCATTTGGTTTCCTTGCATCTCTCCATGCATCCTCGATGGGAGGGACTAAGACGCAAGGAAAAGAGGCAAGTGAGGAAAACGTGGATGCAATTTAGAGAATTTGGATCCACCCCATGTCTTTGACCAGTTTTGGCCTGTGTTTGCAGCCAGCTGATGATATCTGCTTCTGTCTTCATGTAGTTTTTGTTTTTTGTCCAGGGTCCTTGCTTGTTCATCAATATACTCACCAGTAGTTTTCCTTTTGGTTAATATGTGTGGTGTGCTGCAGAGTGCAATAAGTAAGAATTTGCCACCTGCTGCATTCAAACAAATAGGGGGACATCATGTCACCAGGGTAACCACTAACTGCTGTTCACTGTACTTGTTTTTAACTTGGTTAGTTAGCTGAGCGAGGGGGCCACAGAAACAGGCTGAGCAACCAATACATTCTCTGAAACCAGTTTAATAAACACAGAATACATCACTGAGGTGATTTATGGCGACATACCAGGACTCTGACTGCTGGGACAATGAAGACAGGGTGGGTTTCAAATGGGGACAGAAGAGCCACCAGTGTCTAAAGACAGAGAGTGAACCATCGTCATCAAATTTGATGAGTTTTTCGACAAATTCCAGCAAACATCTGGCTGCTCGCGATGACAACTCAGGAAGGCTACTTTGTGCCTGCAGTGTCACACCTTCACATTGGCTGAATGGGCTGTTGCTGGATTTGTGGTACGTCAAAGCACAATAAATTATATTTGTTTAATGAACACTCTTTACAAACTGTGTAAAACAGCTATAAAGAGATTTCCCCCTATAAATATATTGAATACATTTTCAAAGTTTGAGCAGGAACACCGTTCCCCCCTAAATTTTAGTCCTGGAACTGTATTCCCATGCACCCCTCCCCCCATTTCCGCCACTGGTTGCAAGTAAACCCAGTGTTCTGTCATTGCAGATGCAGTTATTCAAACAGCCCTTTAATCATACAAGTCCCATATTGTGCATATTCAACACTGTAGCACAAGCACTGTCAGACATTTTCAGACTGCATTCTGAACGCCTTTCTCGGAAACATAATTTTTCTTTGATGGTGAGTTCATGTGTGCTTCTCATGTTGTTCCATTCTTTATTATTCTGACAAATGAAAGACACGATTGCCAAAAAAAAACTACACCACAATCTCATCAGTTCATACTTGAGTCCCAGTGGATGTTTGTGCCAAATTTGAAGAAATTCCCTCAAAGTGATCCTGATCACGTTCACGAGAATGGAACAGATGATTGGATGGACAATCCAAGAGCATAATGCCTCCGGCTACGAATTGCATAAAAATACCTTGAGCAAAAAAATGTGTGCAATTGTGTTAAAAAAAAGGAGAACTTTAGAATATACTGTCAGAAATATGCATATAAGTATGGACGTAAATAAGTAGGTAATGGGCTAGTCAAACTAGTTTACTACTACCAACAACTTTTCCAAAACATTTTTAAAAGCCTAAAGATATGCAGCTGATGGCTCAAGCTAGCTAACGTGACAGATGTACTTCCATAGCAGTATAAGGCTAACCCAAACTACACAAACAAAATAAAATAGAGAAAAACCTGATTCCTGTGTCTCAAACCATCAACGGCTATAGCACAGGTCAGGAATACAAAGGTCTCTTCACACTTATGTATAATAATGTTAATAATATTAAAATGCCTACTGTTTACCAGCACAAATTGCCAGACACTGGACATATGCAAAAGCCCAGAGGCCTGCAGTGTATTAACATAGGCAAATAACATTAGGCAAAGCTTTTGTGTCAATACAGGCTTTAAGTATTATTGCATTGGTAGTATAAGGCTACATATTATGTATGATTTATCAGCCACAGGGATGAAAAGAGACTTCCTGTACACATGTGACAGCACTGACTAGCCTGTTAAAAAAAATCCTGCAAGCAAAAGAATGACGTCACTGTGACTAAAGATGTCTTAAGCAGAAGTATTTATTGCAGTTTGATGCATAAAGGAGAATCAAAAATGGACAATACAAGTCTCAACAAGTGATACAGTGTTGTTTCATCCCCAAATCTAAAGCTATCTGCGTATTAAACGCCCAAGTTCACATATTAAGGGCATAATCCACATGTGTGATTATTCTGTTTGTTAGTCAGACGTAAGCCTCCATGCATGTCTTTAGCTGCTCATGTTGCTTGCCAGCAAGGACACATTCCCTTTTGTACCAGACTGGCACCTCCTTACTTTCTCTCCACACTTTATCAATGCTTGGTCTGCCTGAACCCAAGGACTGCGGGTGAGAATGAGAGGACACAAACTAAATGGGAAGAGGATGAAGGAAAAAACCTTCACATAGCCTACTTTGCATTTTTTTGCATTTTTTTTTTTCTTGAAAAAGTCAGTGGGCCACCTCTGTCAAACCTGGTTAGCAGCTGTCACAAAACAATTTTTATTCTAGAAAAGCATTGATGAGTCTCATAAACTCTCCTTCTAGTTAAACTAGCTATATAAACATGTAGTAACATAGTGAGTCATAAACGCTGGGAAGAACATTTTCTCTTCAGTGGTTTCTGTTAGGGTTTGTTTACTCAAGAAGCTAATTATGCATTGAGCTTAATTGTGCTGGAAGAGATTTCCATCTCTTCTACTCATTTTTCATACGTTCATCAACAATGTATCCATACAATCAGAATTATATAATGAATTACTTGGATAAAAAAATGTATAAGCAGGTTAAGGCTCATTTATGCTCAATGTTAGGTACGCTTACGAACACAGACGGAGCCTTCTGTACGTATTCTGCGTTCATTTCATCTGTATTTCTGCACGTTTTCTGAAAGCTTGCGGATATGGACCAATGGAGCAGTACCTGGTCGTCGTGAGGGGCAGTGTAGCAGTGTAGCAGTGTAGGCAATAATACAAGCAAGACATGGCCACAGGACAAGAGGAAGAAGTTTAAAAATGGTGGCTTTTTGAAACTTTTTGAAGAGAGGTTATGCGAGTTGGTGAGAAGTACCTGAATTTGTACCTTGCATCACAGGCTGCCATCAAGATGAAGCTGAAGAAATAGCAAGTAGCAAGAAGCAAATAATTTGTGCTATTTTAATTACACCCCTTCTTTTGATGGCATTACTGTACATACTGTACTTTAATGTACGGCTCAGCAAGTTTGTATATAATGTATTTTCTCCGGTCAGAATCTATATCTCACAGAGGAATATCGTCAGGAAAAGAATTTGTGAAACGGCAGCGCTGTTAATAGGCGATTTTAATCCGAAACTCTGAACAAAACCTCCTCCGGACCAGGTTATGTGTTCAGCATTGGTTACCATGGTGATCTAACCAGGTTAAAAGAGAGCCACCTTGCGACACTGAAAACTCTGGCTTTAGACTCAACATACCTCGCTAACCCATTAATCGCTTGGTAGTAAACCCCTCTGCTTAAATAAAACAAGCAGAACAGTCTCCAAAAAGTGCTCCAAATAACTGAAGATAGTATTTCTCATTCTTCCAGTTGTGAATAAATAAAGTACCACTGTCACTTTGTGGGTATTGCCAACTTATTCCTGTTGGCATGTTAGCTTATACTGTAAATGTCATTTCTCATCTGTATAACTCTCCTCCAGGCAATGCACTAAAGGTTAAATCACTAAACATGGTTTACAGCAGCAGCTAAAGAGCACGACATGCGCAACACGTAAGCGCTCTGTCTCTAATTTTTTTTTTTTTCTTTTTGCTCTGGTCGGACTAGAGCAAAAAATAAAAAGAAGGGATTTTTACATGTTGTTTTCAGTCAATAAATGAGAGGTTTAACAACAAATTCAATATGTATTTCAATATGTCCTGCATAGGTGTCAATGTCCCCACCACTTTTTAAATTGACACAGTTTGTCCTCACCACTTTTGAAAAAAGAAGAATTTGTTTAAAATGTTCAGAAAAATAGCTTGCTAGCATATAAATGAGAATGCTTTGCTCTCCATCAGCACCTGCGTGGCTGCTGCTGATTCTGGTCCAAAATTATGACCAAATTCTAATCCAGGAACTAATATGTACATTACATTATAAACTGAGGCTAAGCAACAGCCATGGTGGGCCAGGTGGTACTTTATTTTATGTGACTGATTTTGGTTACATGAACTTACCTGTACATGTTCCCTAATTAAGCATTTTCACCACTGGTCAACAAGCTTTGAACAGTACATTAAAGTTAGAGCCCTCTTCTGTTTTCATAGGGAAAATATAGTTGAATTTCTTGTCCGACGACATGGCCACCTGCCTGACCTGCCTGACCTGGTCAGCTGGTCGCAAGCATAGGTTGCCCTGAGCAATGCACATTGATTAGATCGGCAGAAGAGAGGCAGGGTAAGTTGAAACAAGAGAACCAATCAAAGATAACGCTGAAATTTCAGCATATAGTGGCCAAATGGAAGGAGCCTGTCTAGTAGACGTAGAGACAGCTCCTTGTAACCCATTGTACCTTTGATGGTGTTACACTCACATTTGTCCCAATGGTTTTGCTGACCCACAGTGTCCATACATATGCCAAAAGAAAGCATTCCTGCGTGGCAAAAAGATGCAAAGCAACAGAATGGTGTTCTCTGTATAAGCCCCTTCATAATTACACACAGTTTGATTCGTAACTGTTTAATTAATTGAATTGTTTAATAACATATTTTACTCTGCTTAACAGAATACAATTCCATTTATTTTGTAATTTAATTATGTAATGCTGTTACGTGTAACTATTTACATCCCTACCATGCTGCTTAGCTATATAGCTAGAATAGTCTAAGATCTGCAAAGATATTAAGATCATTGTGTCTTATTTACCAGGTTTTACAGTAGGCATTAAGAGAGTGACTTGCAGTAGGCTTGCCAAAGTAGTTTTTACTGTCTCCTCCCCCTTTTCCACTGGAATGTCATGTAGTTTTGGTTGCTTTTAATTGGGCTACTGCACTTTTTTCTTTTTTCTTTTAAATGAGAAGCTATTAATTACAATCAATTACTTACAATCAATTAATTGTGTGGAAGTTAAAAGAATAAATGAAAAAAAAATTCTTATAAATGATTTTAGTTTGCAAAATTAAGATGGATAAATAATAGAGATTGTCCAATGGCTGCCTCAGCTTAATTCATGTTCTCAAAAAAGAGATACCTTAGGCTTAGAATGACTGAACTCTGTTTCGCTATCTATGCAGCATTAAAAGGCAAGGCAGTTTACTTAATAACTTAACTTATTATCATTATCTAATGTTGTTATTGTTACATTATTCCCTCAGTTCCTTCTATTTTTTCATATGCAAGGGCAGTGATATTGTTTGTTATCATTCGGCTGACTGATTTGCGCTGGTGTTTTCTACATTAGATGTAATAATAGATTGCTTCATTGACATGGCGTTGCAGCTGTGGATGTGATGCATATGGATGACCAGGGCTGCCAACACTCATACAGTGAGTATGAGACTCGCACCGTTTTTTTTTGCAATTTTTTTTCCACCCTAAGTATTTCCTCTGACCTCATACCAATTACATTAATGTCATCCTTTTCATTTGCATCTATATTTACACTTAGACAGAGCTCTCTTCATTCACTAAAAGCGGTTATGTCCCACTGAGCTCTTGACAGTCAGTGCTACAGTAAATTTCTACTGCAAGTTTCATATACACAAAAGCTAAATTACATTGTTCTACAAAAGCAACTAGAAGGGAGTGTTGGTGGACTGATTCAATCAAGCCAGAGGGGAATTTTACTAAAAGGTATAAAGGGAAGATTACGATTTTTGCCACACCTTCACATGAATTAAGAAGAATTCAGTGCAAGATTAACCACCATGAGAGCAATGTTCCCTCTGTGCACTGCACATGACAATGCAGTAGGTAGTGATCAATAACCAAAATATACAGGCCAAGCAACCACATTTTTAGATGGACATTGGCCATGTCTTTCATCCGATCTCATTTCAACTTAACATGCATTTCTCTCCTCGAAGACCAAAGTTGGAGGCAAAGATCCCAAAAATAAACAAGAAGTGAAAATGGTCTAATATAGAGCATCACCAGGGAACAGACCAAGTATCTACTATCTTTATTGCAATGGACCTAATTGCAACCTAACTATGAATGTAGTGACCTCATTTTACTATCATTAGGATTTTTTTATTGCTAGGGGAGGCTAGGTGTAAAATAGTTCCATAAAACCTAAAGAACCCTAAATCAAAAAAAGAAAAACTCAAATCAAAGCTAAACACTTTAACCTTATTGTTTTATTTCAAAACCAGCAGAGTGTAGAGCCTACAAATATGTGCCATTGTCCTGCTACTTACAAACTGCAATGTATATAGTCACTGGCAGTAATATTGCAGAGAACAAACTTAATACTGCAGTAATTACATTACTGCTTCTTCAAGCCATGGATGGTGCACAAAGAACATCTGTCAGCACTCTGAGAAGTGCCAGTCATTGATATACGCCTTTCTACAGCTCCAATCTTTTGCAACCACACCCAGTACCACAATAGCCAGTGGGCAAACTGGCACAGTGGAGGCAAAGCTGAACATGAAGTTGGCAGCGCTGAACAAGAGCACATATTTCTTTGCTGCCTTCATTGACAAGGAAAAATAGGGCAGATATGTAGTATTTTAAGTGTGGGTAATTTGATTTGAACTGAATCCATTTGTGTTTTGGGTAGTCACCTCTTGTGGATGTGTATTACTTACTCTGTGTGCACATAAATCTGTTTACATAGTCACACTGTGGGGACTCATCTTCCTTATGAGGACAAAACACAAGTCCCCATTTATTCATTTTTAGGGTGAAGACTTTAAGGTAAGGTTTAGGTTAAGGTTTGGGTGTGTGTGTAAATGGTTAATACAAGAGACCAGCAGACAGGGCTGTTCATGAGATCTGGGAAAGAGGAACCACACCCTGGCAACAGTACCTGCATCCTGAATGTTCACAGGTCGACAAAATAATGTAAGAATGTCATCAAAAAAGGGCTTTAACTTGGAGGTAATACCATTAATTTATAAGTGTAGTGTTGGGATTAACCCTGAAGTCAGCTTCAACTTAGTCCTGGAACAGTAAAGTACCACAGTCTGTATGCTCATGCCAAATGATGAGCATCAATTAAAATCTAATCACAATCTACATACAGTAGATATGCAATACGAGAATGAGAAGGTTGTCAATTTAACATTTTACCTCTAATTGCGGGTGTGGAACGGAATTTGAAAAGTGAGCAACAGATGCAGAAACAACAGATTAAGGCACAACAAACCATATGGCCAGAACTCAAAGATAGCTAAAAATACAGGGGGCAGGATATCACCAGAGTAACCGCCTACTGCGTCTCACTATACTGTTTGCTTATCTAGTGTTAGCTCACCAGAGTTAGCCATGGAGCTAATAAGTAAGCTAAAAAGTTCTATCTCACATCAGCTTCACCCTCTACTGGACTCTATGGATACTACTCCTCCTCCCCAGGCAGAGGAGAGGGAGGCAAAACTCCATCTGCTTTGTCCAGTTTGCATAGTGGCATGCTGTGTTAAACACAACTGCCAACAGAGGCGCGAGCAGTTGTTCATCTGCTTCAGGGTTGGCGTGACTGGAAAGGCCCTATCAAGAAGCGTCTTTCCATTTGTTTGTGTGAGTGTATCTCTTAGGCCTTTAGGCAGGCAGGATGTGACCTTCTCTCTGTGGTCCGAGCACACTCAGCACGCAGTGTTGCAATGTCGACAGCCCTGTTCAGTGGAGTGTGTATCAAGGACATGTGCACGCCTTGCTACTTCATACGGTTCTTCCGCTTGGACATGTTGGATTCCTTCTCAGGGATTGCGCTCGCGACACAAGACTGGTGAAGGTGGTTGCTGGGTGTATAGGTGTCAGTTGCACTGCACCTGAACCCCTTTATTTTGGCATTGTGTGACCAAATATGCCATGCTCCCTAGATGACTAATTGAATTGGGTCTATGGGGCTTCATCTGGTGTTTACACCTGGGGGGTTTGGAGGCAGTCGCCCCCCACTTCCTCTCAGCTCTATCTGGAGTAGGAAGTAGGTAGGCTGTGGCAGTTACCCTTATGCTGGCCCCACACTAGAGGATTTTTGGCCAGATTGCCCCTTCCGACAATCGCAGGGGTGTTCCCGACTGGAGGCTGGTCAGAAATGATTATCTGCCCAAATAATCCTGTAGTGTGAGGGGTTTGCAGAACTAATTAACTAATGTTAACGTTCCCGACTGGCTCGTAGTCCCCCTGATTTGAAATCGATATTTACGACTTGAAATCCTGTAGTTTGAGGGGAACGCTGATGGAAACCCAGTCAGAGATAGCCAATGAGAGTGAGACCGGGAAGCGTCGCCAACCGGATGTTGCATAATTGTGTACAGTGTTGCCATAGATACAGCCAACTGTTTATGTAGCTTCCACCATAGCTTGCACTAGCCCCGTTTAAAACTAACAATAAAACTATATTTCCAACTCTTCTCCAGCTCATGCTGCAAAATGAATAAGCCATGCTGATTCTGCCTTCTCAGCCATGACTTCATCCAGAGTTTTTTTTCTTCTGTTTCGTTTTTCTGTGCAAAACATAACTCCATGTTTGTTTTGCTCTGAAGTCACGTTTTATCACGCAAGTTTCCTTGAGATCCCAAGTCCCTGGAATCGCCTCACTGAAATTGTTAAATGCCAAATGTGTGGTCCTGCGTCTTGACTGAATCATCTAGTGTGTGCGTTCTTACGACTAAAATATTAAAAATCAGTTAAATTTGTCATGTGCACCATTGTGGACCATTATTGTAGCAAAACTATTTACAAATGTGAGTGGAGAGTTGTACAACTGTATCTCAATCCGTGTGTAGAAACGGATTTGTAAATGTGTAACACAATCTCTAAATGCGTACTGAGATTTGAGAATATGTACAAAAGTCTGCAAATGTGTAACCAGAATCTGTGTGTAATCATTTCCAAATGTGTAAAAAAAATATCTCCTGGGGTGCCCAGTAGCTCACCTGGTAGAGCAGGTGCCCCATGTACTAAGGCTGAGTCCTCACCACAGCGGCCCAGGTTCAATTCCAGCCTGGGCCATTTGCTGCATGTCACCCCCCCATCCCTGCTTTTTTGTCTCTCCTCTGCTGTCCCTGTCCAATAAAGGCAAAAAGCCAGAAAAAAAAAACTTTAAAAAAAATATATGTAGCCTAGTGGAAAGTACAGGTTGACACTAAAGGCACTAAAGCAATTCACCTGTTTACTGTTCGGATGTTTGCTGTTTTCCAAATGGGTAAATATGCTTAAAATGTTATATCTGTACAAAACGATCTACAGATGTACACTAATATGATTGTGTAGAAGTACAAAATGTAATGTTTACCGCTGATGGTGATGTATTTGCTTATGCTTCACCTGTGGTTCTTGTCAGAAAAGCTGACGGCAGTCTACGACTATGTGTGGACTATAGGAAACTGAACTCAAAGATCAGACAGGACGCTTTTCCTTTGCCCCGCATTGATGAGTGTTTCGACGCCCTGCACAGAGCAAAGTTCTTTTCGACGATAGACCTTGCTAGTGGGTACCATCAGGTTGCTGTACATGAGGATGATAGGCACAAGACAGCGTTTACAACACTCTTTGGGTTGTACGAGTACTCTCACTTGCCTTTCGGAGTATGCAACGGGCTCGCCACTTTCCAGAGACTGATGCAGGTGACCATGAGTGACTTGGTCCTGCAAATCATGCCTGTGTATTTGGATGACATGTTGGTGTACTCCCAGTCTTTTGAGGATCATCTGGTGAGGCTTGAGAAGGTTTTGCAGAGACTGAAGGAAACCAGGCTTAAAGTCAAGGTCAAAAAGTGTCACTTTCTGCTGTCAGAGGTACGTTTCCTTGGTCACCAGATATCAGCTGAGGGCATAGGGACCGACCCTGATAAAATTGCTGCAGTGCAGCAGTGGGAAGTCCCCAGTACAGTAAAGGACTTAAGATCCTACTTAGGCTTCTGTAGTTATTATAGAAGGTTCATAGAGGGATTTTCTCAGCTGGCGGGTCCTCTACATGATGTGGTGAATGCATGTCTCAGAAACACCAGTCCGTCCAGGTCTAAGCAGTTGGTTGGAAGTTTTTGGACCAAGGAGTGTCAGCAAGCTTTCGAACTACTGAAAGAGAAACTCACCAGTGCTCCTTTGTTAGGTTATGCCGACTTCTCTCTTCCTTTCACTGTTGAGACAGATGCCAGTGGTTGAGGATTAGGCACAGTCCTATATCAACAGCAGGGCAAGAAGAAAAGAGTGGTAGCATATGCCAGTAGGAGGCTGTGTAATGCGGAGAAAAATTAACGGAACTATAGCAGTATGAAACTTGAACTGCTTGCCCTTAAGTAGGCAGTTTCAGAAAAATTTAGAGGTTACCTACTAGGTTCTAAGTTCACGGTCATAACAGACAACAACCCCTTGTGCCACCTTAACACCACCAGGTTAGGCGCCATTGAACAACGCTGAGTAGCTCAGTTAGCAGTTTTTGACTTTGAGGTCAAGTACTGCCCAGGTCACTGTAACACTGCTGCAAATGCCCTCTCTAGGCAGCCGTTAGCAGGGGAGCCCCAGATGACCTAGATTATGATGGGTGAGTTGCCATTTGCAATGTCAGGAAGGGAACAGCTCTAGGCCCAGAGCTTGGAACTGTAGGGACCAAGTGCTGCAGAGTGCAACAGATTCGTGCCTCAGAGACCAAGCAGAATACTGGCAGAAGTGATGGGCAGGGTAACACCCCCACCTTGCCTGGGTACTCTAAGGAAGAGCTACACCAGTTTCAGGGCGCAGATCCCACACTCTGGCAGTTCTGGGACAGGAAACAGAAACCCACCTGTCGGGAGAGAACAGGGTTGGCCAAGCCTGTAGTGTCCTTACTCAGATAGTGGTACCGGATCAAGGAGATGGATGGCTTACTCTATCGTGTGATTGATGATGTCCATGTGGGGAATGTCACCAGCTCCTGTTGCCTACCTGTTTGAAGGAACCAGTCCTCGAGAGTGTAAATGACTGCATGGGGCATCAAGGGATGGAGAGAACACAGAACCTTCTGAAACAGAGATGCTTCTGGCTAGGAATGTATGACGACATAGAACAGTGGGTCAAAAAGTGTCAGAGATGTGTCCTTACCACAGCCACAGCCCAAGATACATGCTCCTATGAAGCCATTCTTGGCCACACGGCCCCTGGAGGTGGTTGCTGTGGACTTCACCATCTTAGAGCCTGCCTCAGATGGGCGAGAGAATGTTTTAGTGGCGACAGATGTTTTCACAAAGTTCACTCAAGCCCTTCCCTACTCGTGATCAGAAAGCTGACACTACTGCAAAGATTCTCCTCCGAGAATGGTTCATGAAGTACAGTGTGCCTGAAAGACTACATTCGGATCAGGGCAGAGACTTTGAGAGTGAAGTAATTGCGGAGTTATGTAGGCTGTATGGTGTAAAGAAGACCTGAACATCACGTCATCATCCCCAAGGGAATGCACAATGTGAGAGATACAACAGGACACTTCATGATCTCTTGCGTACACTGCCACCAGAGAAAAAGCGCCGTTGGCCGGAGCACTTACCAGAGTTAGTACATGCCTATAACGTGACACCTCATGCGACTACTGGTTACTCACCTTACTACCTACTGTTTGGGGTCCATCCACACCTCCCTTAGATATTCTGTTAGGGCAGGAGAAGGTACAAGACAAGAAACATGACTGGCTAGTTTTGCATCAGGAGCGTCTGAATGAAGCCCATGCTAGAGCAAAGGAGTACGCTGAGCAGAAAGGGGTGTGGGTCAGTTAGTGTACCTTCGCCACCGGCCTCAGGGCAGGAATAAGATCCAAGATTCTTGGGGTCCCACCGTTCATCGGGTGGTGGAGGTCCAAGGTACCACTCACACTGTAGAGCCTGTGGAGGGTGGTCCAGTTAAGAGGGTCCATAGGACTAATCTTAGACTTTGGGTAGGTCCTGTTCCTGCTCCCAGGAGGAGGCGAGTTAGTGCCCCTACAGTGTCACCTGTCCATGTTCCTTCGGAGTCTGTCCCAGTCTGTGCAGGTCCTGAGTATGTAGTGCTGGAGGAAGTCCCTTGTCGAAGCCTGGGTCAGGGGATGCAGAGAGAAAGAGACGAGGTCGCTGATGATCTGGACAGAGTGGACACAGAGTCTAGAGAACATCCTGAACCTGTGAGTGTGACACCTGTTCCTGCTACCAGAAATAGCTCTAATGGGGATGCTGGGGTTACTGCACCCGTTCCTGCACCCCGTAGGACTCTGAGAGAAAACGCAGGGTTACACTCAAACCCACACCACATCCCCAGGCCTGTAATGCAATTTCACTCAGTCCAGATGTGTTGTCCCAGTTGCTAACCAGTATGGGTGCTGCATTCTTCAGGGAAGCAGTGAAAGAAGTTAAAACTATGAACAAAGTCACCGAGACGTTGACTTTTTAGCAGGGGAGTATGTAGCCTGGTGGAAAGTACAGGTTCACACTAAAGCCACTAGATGGCACTGTGCCCTTTCGGGTATCCCCAAGTTGAGAGGTGCTGTAGTAGAAATCACGTGAGAGAAAACAGGATGTGAAGAGCAAACCAGGAAGTGAAGAACCGTTCTGGCTTGAGCGACTCACTTGTTTACTGTTCGGATGTTTGCTGTTTTCCAAATGGGTAAATATGCTTAAAATGTTATTTCTGTACAAAACGATCTACAGATGTACGCTAATATGATTGTGTAGAAATACAAAATGTAATGTTTACCGCCGATGGTCATGTATTTGGTCCGATGTTTACAGATTTTGTACACATGCGCTGAGTAACTCATGAGAGGAGGCAAGGCTAATACTTTCTGAAAGCATTGTAAGTTCATTTTACAAAGATATATTTTGTTATCATTCAGGCTGGAGAACATTTGTTGTATGAGCATGGTACCAAAAATAATACTTAATGTTTATTTTCGTTGTGTAGTGCTGTATGGGGTTGATGACCCACCGCCACATATGTGCACTTGAGTAAACAGAGCAAAAAAAGTAGTGAGTATATTGAGATATACTACACAATTTCATTTGATATTAATGTACCAGATGTTTCATGGTCTAAGGAAATTAACTGTGGTTTTGTTTATTTTATTTTATTTTTATGTAACAGAAGAGCTACCGCTACAGTTGTTTATGCCTTGTTAATGCATTGTTTATGCACTTTTGCATTGAGTTTTGCACTAAATTTATTATACTGAGATTAGGTACTGAGCTGAGTTACTGACTTACTTAGGTACAGTTTTGAAGCACCTTAAGTTAGCCAAGGATTTTAGTCACGTGATGCACTTTGGATAGGTGTATTAGTAACCAAGATTTGTGAAATCTTCCGGATGTTTGAATAGTGAGCTACGGTCTAAAGTGAGACTTAGTGCCTGATGTTGTAAATCTGCTTGTATCGGAAAAATCTTTGTTAACTCTGAACTAAATTGAACTCTCAAAGTTAATTTAATACTACTGTCCCATTGTGAGAGTAGTCGAGAAATAAAGATCCCTGAATCTAGTTGTGTCCTGTGATATTCCAAATTTCACCAGGCTACATACTGTATATATATATCTCCTAATTTGCATTCATATGTGCAAGTGTGTTGACATCTGCAAATATGTAGGCCTATATGGAGCTTTTTTCCTATCTTTATTCAAGAGCATGGTTTTTCAATTTGAGAGCATCACTTATTGATTTCACTTTCATTTTTTGTAGTGTTTTCCCTCAAAACCCTGCACTCGCACTTGAATAGCCCCTACTTGCACTAAAATTGCTTTGCTTTGCCCTTCTCCTCACGTTCAAGCTGCGTCTATGTGCTTGTGAAACGTTTGCTCTCAGCTTTCTCCTCTGCTGTTGGATTTTGTGTGCAGTTGTGCTAACAGCCAGACTAAGCTAATCTAAATTCTTGGCTTCGATAACACTGTTTTGAAGATGCACCCAAAACAAAAAGAGATTGTTCCTGTGACCAATGGTACAGTTTCCATCGGCGACCTACAGACGAGGAATCCAAAAGAGTGTGGCTGAAAAACCTAAACTTGAAGAGAACAAAACACCATTTCATTTTATCGACAATAAGCCAATGCAGTGTTCACACATGTTTTCCGAATCGCTCTAAGAAAGAGGATTTGTGTACCGTTACCATGGAAAACGGCAATTACAGCTCAGTGACACGACGCGACAGAATTCACGCAAGGTGTCATGGGGGCTAGGAATAAGGTCAATAGAACCAGCTGTAGTGTTGACCAATGAATTGAGCCAATGCGTTGTTGCGGCACGTTAGCTTTACTTCTTCCAGCATCCCGGACGGGCGGTTACTCTTTAATGGGTGTAGTCCACTCCTGTCATCCAGGGCTGTATTGTATATGCTTCCCTTGCTTTATTTACAACTTTTGGAATAAAAAGGCAGTCATTAAATATACCAGTGCCCGTACTATAAGAGCTACATAGTAGGACTAGCTGTATAGCACACCATCCCCCTGTTGGAGTGCTGGAGTGCAAAACAACGTGACCTTCATGCCGGAGTTTAATGGTGCTATCACTGGAACAGAGATTTTGTACTTTTGTTTTATTTTGCCATCATTGTACACTGGCAAGGATGTCGCCAATGAACCACTTCAGTTCTTGCTCACTGACAGCTGCACACAGAGAGATATTAGCTTTCCAGCGCTAAAAGCGAGGTGGTAACCGCCTCAGTCTGCCCACATTAAGCTATCTTCTTCATTTTAGCTATAAGCTTAAAGTTAAACTGAACATAACGTTACTCATGTTGAAAAGTGCTCTATTTCCAGTCTCTAGCTTGATGCTCAGTTAAAATTAGCTCTGTATTGCTCCGCCATGTTTGTAAATGTATGTGAAGGTCTGGATGCCGCGGGTTTGACTGTCGGTGTTGTGCTATTACTGTTGAATGTTGTACTGTTGTTGTTCAATTGTAGTAATATGTGCTGCGGTCATAACTGTCAAAACTGCTTGTATTGCACTGACAGACATGTGACTTGTGCCCAACTCTGACCCAACACTGAACGACATGTAATGTAGCTACTGATATCCAGTGGAATATGCCAGTGCTGATTGTTATGCTGCTGATGTGTGATATAGAAATGCTGCTGTGTGTAAATAATAGATAGCACTCTCCACCGACATAGACGTTACAGATGTTGTACATTTGTATGATTTGTGTCATATCCCGATTCTCAGTGGTAGTGCTATTTTACTGGCAAGTGGCATAATGTCAAAACAGCACCTCACTCTTGCCACTTTCAGATAATATATATTATATGCTTATTTAAGGCAGCTTTTGATTGTAAATTGAAATAATAGGCTACGTTACATGTCGGTCAGAGTTGGACAGGTAGTCGCATGTCCATCAGTACAATACAAACATCATGCTGTTCTCATACATTACATGTATTTGTACTGTATGTGTACATGTGTACATTGGTCAACACTACAGCTGGCATTCTATTGGTTGGGAAATTTTGACAGGGTTGTAACACACAAAATCCAAGAGCAGAGGGGAAATCTGAGAGCAAACGTTTCACGAGTGCACAGACACAGTTTGAGCGTGAGGAGAAGGGCTGAAGCTGGAGTGCAGGAAATCTGTGCAAGCAACAACATATCTGCGTGCAAGCATACAGTTTGAGCAGAAGCAGAGCAATTTTAAGTGCAAGTAGGGGCTATTTGAGTGCAAGTGCAGGGTTTTTAGGGAAAACACTACAAAAAATGAAAGTGAAGACAATAAGTGATGCTCTCACATTGAAAAACCACGCTCTTGAATAAAGATAGGAAAAAAGCTCCATACAGAGAAGAAACAACATACCAGCGTGAAATGGTCTGCAGCCTGCAGCAAGAGTACTGCGATAATTCAGTAGATGGACAACTGGAACATCACCAGCCAATGCTTCACGCTAATTATGCAGCCCACAGAGGTGGACGTGTGCCTCTAGACACTCATAAACATTCCGTAAAAGTCTGAATATAATAACACTAAACACTAAAATCCAATAAAAAGAGGCATTTCTTATTTGTCCAGTGAAATAATATAATTCAGTATAGATTTGGACTCCCTGGGTCAGATGACATGGAATCTATTGAAAAAATGTTGAGTTTTCCATAAAAATAATAATATAACATATAATAAGCATGGAAATCCAACAAAAAGAGTTGCATCCTTTTTGTCCAGTGTAATTATATAGTTCTGTATTGATTTGGAGTCTCCGGGTCACATCACATACAAGCTATTGAAAAACAACAACAACAAACAAGACATTTCAATGAAAATATTAATATAAAATGCAATAACCACTAGAATCCTATAAAAAAGAGGTGATCTTATTTGTCCTCTGTAGGAATAATGTCTGGGATGGATTTGGACACCCTGGGTCACATGACATGGAAGGTATTGAAAAAAAATTAAGATTTTTCCATAAAAATATTAATACAAATTATAGTGGAAAAAAACAAACAAAAAGAGCTGTGTCTGATTTGTGCCCTGAAGAAATACAATTCTGCATTGATTTGGAGTCTTTGGGTAACATGATATAATCATTCTATTGAAAAGATGCTGATTTTTACCTAAAAATATTAATATAAAATATGAGCACCAAAGTCCAATAAAAAGAGGTCTGTCTCATTTATCCAGTGTAATAATATTATTTGGTATTAATTTCGAGTCCCTGTGTCACATGACCTGGAAGCTTGTTTTTTTTAAATGCAGACTTTTCCATAAGAATATTAATATAAAATACAAAAAGCATTACAATCAATTATAAAGAGGTGTGTTTTATTTGTGCCATCAAGGAATACAATTTGACATTGATTTGGAGTCCCTAGGTCACATGACATAGAAGCTATTTTTTTTAAATGCAGCTTTTTCCATAAAACTATTAATAAAAAATATAGTAAACACCAAAATCCAATAAAAATAGGTGTGTCATATTTGTGCCGTGAAGGAATACAATTCACCATAGATTTGGAGTCCCAGGGTCACATGACATAGAAGCTTTTGACAATAATTCAGATTTTTCAATAAAAAATAATAAAAAATATAATAAGCACCAAAATCCAATAACAGTGGTGTGTCTTATTTTCACCAAAAAGGAATACTATTCTGCCTTGATTTTGAGTTATTGGGTCACATGAAGTGGAAATTCTTGAAAAATAAAATGCTCACCACAAAGGAAGGCCTGTCGAAAATAACATTGGTTTTATGTCAGCAGTTTTATGTTGGTTAGATATTGCAGATCCCTTCGTGAAACCCTTGAGTAAAGACTCGGAGATGAGCTAGCTATGAAGGTAAATATGTTGCAAAATGTGAGAGCTTGTAGACTTGAATTGAGAACTCGTATTATAGGATTTGAGAAGTTGTAGAACAAAAAAATGGAACTTGCATGTTGAAATGTTCACTTGTAGAAACTATTCACACCCATGAGAAAAATATTCACAAATGTGTCGATTGATATTTACATATATACAATGACAGTTGCAAACTTGTAATCCAACATTTACTGGTATTTATTTATTTTACTTGAGTCCATTCTCCAGTACAACCACAACTCGATGATTACAACCTCTCAAATCTGTCCCTACAGCTTCAAATCTGCGCGCCTTGACTTTTGCAACACTTCTTGCGATAAATGTGTTACAAAACCAATTAGCACTTGGTGGGGGTGGGGACCGGGGGGCGGTGAACCAATCAGAAATCAGAAGACGAAGCACTCTTTTCATGGCTATTTTCCCCTGCTGTCCTTCACGTCTGCTGAACTGAACTTATTTTGAGCTTTATGTTCATGTAAAGTTTAATTAGTGGGCTCAATTAGTGTTAATGACTACATAGGCCTAAATGTATCCAAAAATATGATTACAAGGCAAATTCATACTGAAACTATCTTGATGATATTTCTCACAGAGATTCTGTTAGATTAGATCACACCATACTCATGTAATTTAGAAACTACATCCATATATGGTGTACCAGTTCCACCCACTGGCCATTTGTGGTATTGCTGGTTGAACACACAAAAACCTCTGAGGAACACTTCTATTATTACTATTAATATAGTTATTTAAAACTTTTTAACATGCCGGTACAACCCTTAAGTTTACCTTTCAATTATTCAGTATAGTTTAAAAGTAGTAATCAGCATATACTCTATATACATTTTGTTTATATACAATACATCCACTTTGTTGCATTTTTCTTGCTCAACTTTTGGTGTCCCCTTCAGGAATTGCTTGAGAAAATTTTCTGTTCATTGTCCCCCACCCCCCAATAGTGAAGTGAGATATCCGCCCTTGCTTCACGATACACACTCCGTAGACGTGAAGGACAGCAGGGGAAAAGAGCCATGAAAAGAGGGCTTCCTCTTCTGATTGGTCCGATTCAGCAGTTAAGGGGAAACTTAAGGGAAAAGTAACTTACAGTGCTGGGAGGCAGATCCTTCGATTTTAACACCTCTTACTGTTGTGAAAGTAGCAACAAACATTAGACAAAGACTTACTGCTGTCTGAGACCCACTTTTAAATGTGTGAAACTTTTATTCTATTTGTGAAATAAGTGCAATAAGGGGAGATTTCACTGCATTTTTCACATCTAGACCACATTGGACTAGGTCTCGTTCAAACACCACAAGACCTAGACTTGTCAAATCTGGACTAGATTATCCCAGAGAAGCCAGGGACTCTTTAAAACACTGTTTCAGATTTGTGAAACCTCTATTCTATTTGTGAAAATGCAATAAAGGGAGAATTCACTGCATTTTTCACATCTAGACCACTTTGGCCCAGGTCTCCTTAAGAGGCCACTATACCTAGACTTGTCAAATCTGGATTAGATTATTCCAGAGAAGTCACAGACTCTTTAAAACACTTTCAGATTCGTGAAACCTCTATTTGTCAAAATGCAATAAAGGAGATTTCACTGCATTTTTCTCATGTGGACCACTTTGGACCAGGCCTCCTTTAAAAAAAAAAAAAATTTAAAGATATTTTTTGGGGCTTTTTGCCTTTATTTGACAGGGACAGCTGAAGAGCAGACAGGAAAGGGGGTAGAGAGAGAGGCGATGACACGCAGCAAAGGGCAATAGGCAGGGGTTGAACCGGTGGCCGCTGCAGAGGACTGATAGCCTCAGCACACGGGGCACAAATGCAATAAAGAGACGATTCACTGCATTTTTTACACCTAAATCTGAAACTGTGTTTTAAAGAGTGTCTGGCTTCCCTGGAATAATTTAGTCCACATTTGAGGTTTGACTAGGTCTTGTGGTTTTTGAACAAGACCTAGTCCAATGTGGTTTAGATGTGAAAAATGCAGTGAAATCTCCATTTATTGCATTTTCACAAATAGAATAAAAGTTTCACACATTTAAAAGTAGGTCTCAGACAGCAGTAAGTCTTTATCTAATGTTTGTTGCCACTTTCACAACAGTAAGAGGTGCAAAAAACAAATGATCTGCCTCCCAGCAACCAAGTTACTTTTCCCTTAAGTTTCCCCTTAACTCCGGCCTGGGTAGGGCTGCCTCTTGGTTGCGGTTGGGTCTTGGGGCCTGGGCCCCGGGGGCCCGCGCTGTCCCCTTGCGGTGGGCTTGTCCTCTCGTGGGGCTGCTGTGCTCCTCCGGCCTGCCCCGTGTGGGGCGGGGCGGTGCTGGCTTTGGGCTCCCCTGTTGCTGCTACAGCCGTGGGGCTGTCTGGTGCTTGGGCTGGTGGGTGGGTCCCTCTAGGCTGCGGGGCTCGGCGGCATCCCTGTCCCTGCGTGGGCGTCGCCCGCCGCCTGGGCAGTGGTCCTTCTATGGGCAGTGTAGGGGTGGGGTGGGTGGGTGCCCTGGGTCTTCCCCCCCCGGTCCGGGTTGGTGGCTGGCATCCCCGGCCTCCGTCTGGGGCGGCAGCCTTTGCCTGGGGGTTGCTGGGGGTATTCCGGGGCATTACGGCGGGACCCTCGGGCTGTTTAGGCCAGGCTCCTCTTCGGCTGGGTGTGGGTGGGCGATGGGGGTGAGTGATGGTGCCAGTCGGGAAGCTCTTGGGGGGGTCACTGGGCACCGGGGGGATTGCGGGAGGTGGGGTCGGGTGGCTGGGGGGAGGTCACTGGGAGACGGGAGACGGGGGGGACTCGGCCCTGCGCGGGCTGGGGCGTGGGGTGCTGCT
>JBBPCS010034258.1:0-21801 GCA_037974645.1 Hollardia meadi
TTTAATGTACAAGAGAAAGCAGGATCAGCCTCTCGTCCATCTTGTCGCGTAGTCAAAGTTCAGGAAAATTCAACTCCACCCGCGGGCGGGCATGTGTGTGTGACGAACACGACCGCGGCACTGTCACGGGATCGCGTCCGCTTGTCGCTCCGCCTGTGTGATCGCCCGCGCCTCCCTACTTGCCTTTTCGCCTCTCATTGAAAATGAATTACGAGCCGCATCAATTGCCCCCCGTGTGAGGACGTGCTTTAAAGTTTTAAATTTCATCATCTAGGATAAACCATTGAAGTAACTATTCCAGCGGTGGTAGTACTTCTATGTTTCACCAAAGTAAAAGTAGCATTACACTTTGTAAAAAAGTATTTTCAGAAAAAAATGTACCTAGAGTATCCAGGTAAAAGTACATGTTGGGCATAATGGTCTCTTTCAGAGTGGCGTATCATGTTTATTGCATTATTTGAATGTTATTACTGAAGCCGTAACACACAAGCAGCATTTTAATGTCCCAGCTGTTGAAGGTGGAGCTAATTTTAACTTCTTTATATATACTGTCACATAGTGTCTATACACACAGGCAGATGGCATGGTAAGGACATAATGCTCATCATATTCTCTGTCATGAGAGAGGGGTATAAAAACCATGCAGTCATTATTGAGATTCATCACTCCACTTATCATGCCTAAACAGGTCTGTGTGTGTCCACACATGAGGAGTAATGGCTACCATCAGGCCAGCAGGCCTGTCTGCGTTGGCGAGCTGCAAAATTGCGATGATGCGCCAGCGTTGCTCGACATCAGGCTAGCAATTTGCTAAAGCAGAAAGAGACATCCCTTTTCAGAAGAGAAAATTCCAAAACTCACACGGCACATTTGTGTTGACGAGAGGTGGCTAAAAATGAATTCCTGGTTCATTTGAATGTGAGCTCTGCCATTTGTCTTTCCTCACAGTAACATTAAGTCCTGTGAAGTTTTCTCTGAATTCTCATTTGCGAAAGATAAGAGGATTACATCACAGCAGAAATGTGAAGGTTTAAAGTTACATCTTCAGACATCATATTATTTTGCTCTTTTCAGAGTCATGTGCACTGGGTTAAAGGCAAATGTAAGGAGTTGGGTGTCAAACTCTGTGAGAAATAAGACTGCGTCCTAAAATGTTGCATCTTTTAACATGCTCAGCTCAGCTTCTGTCCACATTAACCTCAAGTGTATGTCTGATATTTGGAAGTTTAAAAGCACCATGGGAGACTAGTATGACTATGGCTTTTTCTTTGCAGAGTGTTTGCTAGTACTCACAAGCGACTTGGCCGCCTTTAAAAGACTTTTTTTTTGATGAACTGGCAGTGAGGGAGGCGGTAAAATCAGCAAAACACGCACTCAGACACCCAGATCAGAGGAATGAATCTGGGTTACAGTGTGCGGGGTGTTTGGGTGTGTCCGTGGGGATGTCCCTTTTAAAGCACGTCCTCCCATAAGAAACGTAAGCTCGGTGCTGATTCACTTATTCATTGTCTGTACTGATTCCTGTCTCTTTTTTCCTCTATTTAGTGTCTTCCTTCCCTTCCTCTGTCTCCGTTTTCTAAAGTTCAATACATCACGTCCCCTCCGACTGTCAGCCACGCCCCCCCCCCACCCCCGCTCGCTCTCTCTCACTCTCTGTCATGTTCTGATTGACAAGTGTGATGGTGTTTGTCTCTCCTTTCCCTGACCTTCAACTCTCAGGAACGCATGCACAGACATACACACACAGCACGCAGCAAGACTGCTAATGGCTTCTACCTTCCCAGGCTCTCTCAATGGGGAATTACAGTCCTTGTACACCACAAAGGAAACCTACAGACTCATGGGCGGACAGAACGCTCAGTATTCATGCCATTTAAGCAAAGAGAGAAATTGTTCTGGCCCAGAGAGGAAAGTGGGTAGAGAACTCCATTTCTATTGAATAACTAACTTCATTAATAAGAAATTGCAATTATTACTACAATCATTATAGAGTGACTTTGGAGCTTTTTATGAATGCAATTTTATAACCCTATTGGAAAGGTAAGAGGCTTTTTTTATGATAAGTGAAAAAGATTTTTGTCAGGTTGTAGCAGGGCCTGATGATGTTGATGTGAGTGGGATGAATTCCATTAAATTTCCTATGAATCTTCATGAGTCCTATGGTACATTTCAATAGTACTTGAACATGTCACAAGTCCTTCCCTTGTTAAATGATGTGAACTCAAGTAGCAATGATTTAGACTCAATCCAATCATACTACCCTGCATTGCATGTTTGCGAGGACATCAGTTGATATGAGCAAACATTTTTACCAAACATTATTTTAAATTGTTACGCTGTGGTTTTAAACCGATCTGTTCAGAAATGTGAAACAGAAAACGGTTTCTTATCTTCATTTAAGACAATAATAAACTCAGCCGACGATCAAATTCAGCAATTGTCCCCAAAATGTCTCCTTCTTGACTTTGATTGGAAACGAACAGCTGTTTTTGGAACCATCAGATGAGGACGAGGGCTTCATTTTAAATTTTACTCTCCCACTGGACCCTGCCTCATCACTGTTAAGTGGCCACTTGCAAGATATATGGTGTTACATAATATAACAAGGGAAAGTGTTTTACGTGACAACTCAGATCTTTTCTCTGGCGCCACCATCAAATTAACTTGTACTCATTGTACTCAAGGAATATTTAACGGGATTTATTGAGCCCAGCCATGTTCCCTTCCCTCCGGCGCTATCCCCAGGCCCAACTGTTTACTTTACACACCATCTTCGAATCAAATCAAACAGATGTCCCTGGAATTTGTTGAACTTTTATACTGCCAAGGGGATAAACCCTCTTTATGGCCATTCCTCTAGCACTACACTCAGCAGAAACATATTGTCCAAAAAAGTTTAATGGTGTGGAGAGGCAGAGTGACTGCCGACAAATAGCTAGAATTTTAGATGACAAGATCTATTTTCATATCTAAATCTATCTAATATATAATATAAGGCTATACAATCAGCCATTTAGCTTAATTAAGCATAAAGAGTGGAAACAGGAGGAAACTGCAGGCCTGGCTCCCAACTGAAAAATCTTACTGCCCAACATGGATCATGTCCCTTTCAGACAGTCAATTAACTAATTTACAAATATATATATTTTGCTTAGCAAACTGCCCAACATTGTCCAATATTTTGGTGCTGCTGTTGTCACTACTGCATTGCATTGTGGGAAATTTAGTAGAAAAGAGTTTCATATTAAGGACATACTAAACAACATCTCTCTGTTTTAGCTTATTAATAACATGTTAGTATGGAATTTTGGATGCAGCCATAGTCTGGCACTCCTGCTAAGCTAAGCTAACCAGCTGCTGCCTGTATAGCCTGATATTTAGTGTACAGACATGCGAGTGGTCTCAGGCTTCTTATCTAACTCTCAGTAAGAAAGCAAATAAACATATTTCCCTGAAAGTTGAACTACTCCTTCAATGAAAAGACACAGGCTGAAGCCAACAAATTTGCTCCCGGTGACGTGCTGAGGCAGAAGACCTATCAGTTGAAAATGCTTCATCTTTTGGCCCTGATGTGGTCCATCCCTGTCTACAGCCGGACTGAACACACAAAGAGAACACTGCCACTTACAGAAACATATACTGTATACAGGTAAGACAACACCTCAGTACTGGAGATGAAACAATTGGTACAAAATTGGAAGCTTAAGGATGTCCAAGCTTTATGGAGTGAAATACGCTGAGTGACTTAAGTGATCTCTCAAAGTAAGGACACACAGAGACGCCATAAAAGAAATGTAGGCGTTGTGTATCCTTGGGTTGCAGACAAGACAGTCTCACCATGTAATGTCTCAATCCTTTCCTTTCTCCCACTCGTCTCCTCTCATCCTCCTCTTTCCTTCCTTCCTTCTCTTCTTTATTGTTGCAAGGCACAAAGGTGCTTTCCGACAAACCAAAATGTTCTTGCAGGGGCCAAAAATCCAACACTTGCAGGCAATGCACACATCAGTGGATTTGGCTAAAGCCTGAATAATAAAAATGACTCTTTTTTTTTTTTTGCTCTCTCCCACTGAGACTCATGAATGCCTTCTTTTGATTCCACAATCCCTCTCTCTTCGCTTTATCCCTCCCTCTCTCCCATCCCACTTTCTGTCCACATCTCCTGCTCTTTCTTGCTGCTCCCTCTCTTTAATGACATTATTATCCTCACTTAGCCATCTGAGTCTCTCTGCCTGAAACCCCACTCCCTTCGAGCTGCATAAAAGAGAGATGGAGAGAGAGAATTAAGAGAGGAGAATTAGACTTACAAGAGGTCTGGTCTGAGCTCTTTTTTGGCTACAGTGAGAGGGGAGGCTCAAAACCAACGCTGCAGACTCTGTAATTCTTTAGTCCTCTGAGATCATTTGCGATGCCTTTATACGCAACCTGAAACTGATTTCCATGCTGACACGGGACTTTCAAGACTGACTTGAAAGTCTAGGCAGTGAGCAAACATGATGATTTGTAGTTAGCAAGAATGCAAGGAAGAAAAAGACACATGCATTCAACTAGAAATCACCACCACTCGGCCAAACGATAACAATTCTACCATCTTGTTTAGAGCTATAGCCGTCATGACCAGAATAGGAATGAGATGCACATGGGCCTTGTTGATGTTAAGTTACAGGCCACTGTTATTTCAAGGACTGGATAGCTGAGTAGAAGAGGGGGTTGGGCTCAGTGATCATCATTTACTTAAGAACCCTCAAATGTGTCCAGGCTGCCATGATCGGATGATGACACTCAGATATGTTGCCCCTTGGCCAGTGGCAATAAAGAGATAATCTGCCAATTTGGAATTTAATATTATGGCCAGATGGAAATTCATTCATTCAGGGTTTTTAAAAAAAATATATATTTGATTTTATTCCCAAAATTAATCTTTTGGCAGTACACAGAATTTTCCCTGAAATTCTGTAATGTGTTGGTCTGGCGCCCAGCTAAAGATTTACACTAACCCTGCTTAGAATGTCTGTCTGCTGAAGGAACACCTCAATGCCCTGGGAGTAAAAAAAAGATAACAAATATCATTTTTACATTAACATCATAATAGGTCACACAGCCAATCAAGCTACTACCAATTACCTCATACTGGAAGAAGTCGAACTAGAGCAAAGCAAAGCTAACCTAGAGAGAAATTTTCTTTGGTTAACTAAAATAAGTAGTCCAAACTACTTTGTAAGAAAAAACTCCAGATTATACAAAAAAGTAACATGACAGTAAATTCAGTTTACTGCATACACAAACCAAACAAATACCACATTATTCCTGGTAAAGTGGAGGGAAGGTGAGAGTCGAACAGGTGGGGGTATTGCAGGGTTACTCAGCTAGGCAACTTTTAAAATAACATGCAACAAATTGTCTGAACATTTGTTAACTTATGACTGATTGACACTTATATGTTCTAATTTTTCTGCTATGGCCCAAATTTGTTTGTAGTTTCCGTAGTTATCTACACAAATGATGTCAAAAAAGCAAAAATCTCTATGCAAATATGAATGTCGTTGAACTACCAGCAAGCTACTGCAAAACAGAGTTAAACTTCTAGATTAATTACATGTACTTCACTATTTCCCCACGAGCTAATCTGTCAGCATAGTTATTGTTATCCATGTTAGCAGATTAGCTTGTTAGTGGTAGATCTTGCACTGCTACCCATGTTGTCATATGGCATATGTTTCACTGGTCATTTGGTAGTCTCCCAGCTGGATACTGTGCTGCCTTTCTGCCACATCTGTAAGAATGTTGGCAGGATACCTCAAACTGTAGGTTTCTTTTCTCATATACACAGTACGCCTTCAGTAGCTAGCAAAGCATAGAAATGTTAGTTAATGATTGATTTAAATGGATAAAAAGAAACATATACCTCCTTCCAATCTCTCTGTGTAATGAGAAAATGTGAAATGATTGCCTGAGTATGTATGGAACACAGGTGCGTTTGGACAGTCTGCGTTAGAGGTGTAGGGCTTAGCAAAGGGTGAATTCTCCATATATGCACAACAACAACAACAACACACATACAGACAGACACACACACACACACACACACACACAGACATAAAGTATTTCACAGAAGTAAGCCGAAACTGCCATCATTTCCTCAGAAGAGAGAGCAAGATGGAGGTGGGTGTAAGCAGAGAGAGAAGAAAAGAGAGACATAGATGAGGACTGAATGGAAACTTCGAAAGTAAAACAAATCAGGGAGTCCTGCTGTTCTACAAATTTAAATAAGCTCCTTTGGAATAAGACTCCTCCATGATGAGAAGGGAGTGGAAGGAAAGAAAAACAGAATATAGCAACAGCGAAAATCCTTCTGTCAGACCTGAATTTAAATCAGCACATCTGGAGCAAAACCCACTCCTCCACAGCATCCATGCATTTAAATCAACTACTTCCAAAATAAACACTTATAGAAATAAAGCTGCCCTTTATTTATGTAGCATATATATCAAATTTTATCAAAACAAAGTGTGTGCACAATCTGAAAAGCAATGGAAGGAACACTTGAAAAATAATCAAACACAAAAGGGAAAATCTGTGGATTAAGAGGAATCTCAGTAAGAAACACGGAGCAGTTAAAATAAAAAAAAAAAATAAAAAACTTTATGTCCTAAAATAAATAAGTGTTTCATTACCCTGACACCGGCATAAAATGACAAAAAATATAATCAGACATACAATACATAATTGACTTATTACAGTATCATTGAAGTAATCTTTGTAATAATGTGTCTCTAATTGTCTTAAACTACAAGAAGGAGGAGGCTTCAACCATCCCTAATATTAATAATTATCATCACCAACAGTTATTCCATAGGCTGGGCCACATAGGGTCTCGTGTCATGAGCTGAGTTCATTTGTGAATATGAAATTGACTCATTTCTATTTGTTATGATGCAGGTTAAGGTTACTATTTGTAAATGGTTACAGAAATTAGCCTCAATTAATTGTTTTCTGTATTAAAATAAAGTAAAGCAAGAAGTGTTCAGGTGCTTTACTGATGTACTCTATTTCATGTATGAATTCAAGATCCCTCTTAAGTAAAAGTACAGAGGTGTTGTATATTCATCTCCTTGGAATGCCATTTAAGTCAATATAAAAAAAAACAAATATAGAAATTGAAATGCTTATGAAATAAATCCTAAAATAAATAAATGAGGCAAAAAATATAAATAAATGTAAACATAAATATACAAATTAGGCAATATAGTTCAATCAATCAATCAATAAATAAATAGGTGTTTTTTAAAGGAGTACTTTCATTTATTTCAATGACTTTCAATAATTCAATTTCACAATAAATTGGTCCCTTGAAAAATGTCCCTAATAAAATAAATTTATAAATTTTATTTATTGAACTATGCTGGCCTATTTATTAATTTATATTTCCATTTATTTATACATTTAGTGCCCTATTTATTTTTTTCAGGATCAATTTCATAGGCCTATTTGTTTATTTCACAGGCAGATTTTGAGTTATTTATGTATGTATTTATTTATTTAATGTTGACTTCAATGGCATTCCATACCAGCCTTAAGGTGAAGAATGGGGCACATCTTTTATGTAAATGCAAACTGTGTTTTGGGTGAAACATCTTTCACACACCTACACATGATGCAAGACCTTACTTCACTATATGTGATGCAAGCTGAATCAAGCTTCTTTGTTTTCAGTTGTTGTCACTTAGAATGTTGCTGTACAACTGACATGCATAATGTCTAAAGTGTGCGATAAATATTGCTGTATTTAACCCAGTGAAAAAGCAGCCCACAAAAACGTTGCATCATGTGGAAAAGTTTACCCCAATGCACTTTCCATAGGATGTGAGTGATTCGCTTCTCAAGGACTCATAGCTCACAGCGTATAATGTGTGTCAAACCACCAGAGTCTCACCACACACCTGTTGCATCTTGACATTAAATCTCAAGAAGAGCAGAAATGTAATCATATTTTTTCCTTGAATTGGCACATCAGCCACTGTACAAAGTCTGTACTAAGTCTGGATGTGTAATACAAGGTTTGTTAAATGACAGAGCATCACGAGGAGCAGTGAGAGCTTCCTAAATTGCAGCAGTATTGTGGTGGAATGGTTGAGGAAGAAGTTTTTAGATGGATTGCTCCAGCAGCAAAAATAACATGAATACTGGGCAGAAATAATGATTAGCAAGTAAAGTATGAAAATAGTGAAGCCCAAAGTGATGTTTTTAAATTGAACACTTTATTGTGTCCGTTTGGGAACTGCCCCTTTTTTTCTCCAAATCTTCTGAACAATCATACAAGCTGCTGAATTCTGACACTGTGGACTATGCAGCTATCACTGAATACACTATATTTCTTAGAACTATAGCACAGTTAATGTGCCGTGACTGTCGACATTGATTATGGATACCAGGGAATGCGTCTAAATAACGACAAACATAACACGAGTACATGTGAGTGTATTTTTCCAGCTGGAAGTGCTGCACACTACGATACCAATACATCCATAACAAATCTTCCGTTGTCATATTTACAGACAGAGACCTTTACATTGAATGATGAAGATCTTTGAGAGTGTCTATGTGTGTGTGTGTGGTGGTGGTGGTTGGGGGGGGGCTGAATATTTATGCAGACTTTTTATGGTCAAGTAAATTCAGGATTGTGTCTTTGATATGGGCTACAGAGAGAGCAGATTTAAAATGGTTTCCAGCAAGTCTACTTCAAACACTGACACGCTGGGGACTACAGACAACAGAGGAGATGTGGAGGAGAGCTTTAGATATGCATAACCACATGTGATTTAGCTGGTGAGGGAAAGAGACAGCCTGCGTGTGTCCTCCAGTATGTATAACTTTGAGAGGAGAACTGAAGACGATTGCTCACCACTCTGCATAATTCAATTGGCAGACAACACTCTGGGGTTGCATAAGACATGCCTTGAGAGACTTGATATGGTGTGTAAGTGTGTGTGGTGTGTGAGCGTGTGTTTAACACGGTACAAAGGTACATTTTAACGAGGCTGATGTCACAGCGAGGGAATCAGCAGGAGTCCTGGAGAATTTAGGAGGAACTGCTTACTGTTTCACCCATCTCTTACATCACTTGTCCTTTAAAGTTTCGTCCTCTTACTCTTCATAGTCATCTCTTAGACCCACTCAGACCTGGCTAAGAGTGTCCAATACTCTATTATGTTCTGTCTGATTCAGATAGCATTCACTTGGCATCAACATGCAGCTCAAACCTGGTCTCACATTACGAATTCTGACTGTATTCCATGTCCCCACTTGATACATCGCTTCCACACTGTTTGCAGCGGGCAGAAAGTTTCTTTCATAGAATGTTCCAAATGCCATTCACAGCTACGCTAAGCTACGGGAGATGAAGGTGATCATCCTGCCTATAGCCTTTTTGTTCAGTGCTATGGGCACAAAGCTGCCAGAAGCAGGGTGACAAAAATATGTGATACTGTATATGAACTTGTCGTCGTACACAAAGACAGTAGAGGTTTTACTCTGAGGTGGAAATTGGGCCCTCACTTCCATGATCCCATGATAGTGACATGCTAACATTCTCGCAAAGACACAAGCATACCGAAGTTAAGCAGATATAAAGTTTACGGCGTCATGATGGTATGTTAAATGAAGAATCATGTCATACTGATATGATTCCACCAACATCTTAATATGCTAACATTTGCTAATGAGTCTTCCGTATTAGGTGTCATTACTTTTACAGGTAATTGGTCGTAACCAAATTGTAAGATAAAGAAGCTTTTGACTTGATGATGGCACTATAGGGAAGGTCATCCAGGGGCATGAATGTCTGAAACAAATTTCATGGCAATTCATCCGATGAGTATCATGATGACGTTTCACCACAAATCAAAAATGTCAGAAATATCAATATCAAAAAGGATTAGCAAATGATCACATTCTGTCCTAACTTTATTTGGAATCTGGGTTTGCTAGTCAGTCAATTAGTAGCTTTTCATGCACCGTGACTGTGACTTAATCATATAGGTATGATTAGGATATGATGTGGAAGATAAGGCATTTCATTATACACATCAATGTGTGATTCCAATATTATCCTGACCAGATATGATTCAATTTTCACTTTAATACTATTTTTGACTTTTTCATCCTAACATTTTCGACTTACATTACAATTAGTAAAGCAATTTAGATATGTTTTACATCTGGCTCTGCATTATGAAAATATAACATGCTTGTTTTCTTAACATATTTTGTATGTATCAACAAAATACTGACATAAACAACAACCAGTTGCCTGAACCTTTGCTTACCTTTTGCTATTTTTATATATTTTGTAGCTCTGCAGCTGACTTGTTCGCAACACTAAGACTTCAGTGTTTTAATGGGGCACAGTGGGGCTTTGTTATGGCAGTCCTTCTAGGATCAGACATTTACAGCCAAGCTATAAATCAAAATCTTGGTGTTTCTTTGCTCAGGGCATCAGTAATTTGATTAATTTCAAGGTGTAAATTATCGTTCATCATTATGTGCTGTCAAACCTACTGATCACTACATGACTGCAGTTGAGATGGCACCTGCCTTATGACTCTTATCCTGTTGTGGGTCATATTATGATGTTTATGTGCATAAGTAACTCCGTTACTTATACATCATTCTTCAGAGTTCAGCTTCATTAATACAGAATTGCACAATGAAATAGAGTTGCAGCCCTCACAAAGTAGTTTTGTGTATGTCTGCAAATTATATACATACTGTATGTAGGCCAACACACAACAAATGTACACATTGTTCACATTTTTTACTGCAGGTTTATATGAGAATCTAAGCAGTGTGTTCATCTACAGTCTGTCTGTAGTCTCCTCCCAGTTTCAGCTGTCTAGTGCACAGTAAAACACCTTCTTTTAAAAAAAAAAAATATAATGTATGCATTGGACATCAATGAAGGACTTTTAAAAATATGTTTTCCTTCTCTTTGGTGCCCCTCAAGCTGGTGGTGCAATAGGCGACCACAATGCATTCTCATCCCAGGTGGTCAGATACCAATGATTTGTCATGCACCCCTTGCATCTTAACCAGATGGGCAAGGTACCCTTGGCCGAGGCTCTACGTCTTCCCTTAAGTGTCTCTCGGTGAAAGTCTCAAGCCCGGTGTGCCTCTTCCTGACACACAAAGTCCTTACTTTGGTTAAGTTTGGGCACAAAACCTACTTGGTTAGGTTTAGGAAAAGTCAGGTGACATTTGGTTTCAAACAGGACACGAACTCCGGTCTCCTGGATGAAGGTCCTGTGTGTGACCCTAAACTTAAACCCCGACTTCCACTCCTATTGGCACGTTCTCGCTGAGTGAAATATGTTGTGCTATTTCATCTGTGTACCATGGGCGTCTGGAGGATATGCGAGGGGCTGTGACAAATCATCGATATGTGACGAGTTGGGGATGAGAACGAGCTGATGCCCACAAACAGCCCTGCTACGTTGAGTACAGGTACCCTGACTTTATTTGTGGATTGCCCCCTCGCAAAGCTGTGTCCATCCATCCAAAAATTCGACTTATCTGTGAAAGTCTAATCTCTCCTGCTGTGGATCAAGGCTGCTGTATCTTTGACTTCAGACCTTCTAAGTCATTATCAGTGGCTACAAGCACTTTTTTTCTTCTTGATAACCCGGCAGCTAAACTATCTTGTTTAATTGAGCTGGTCTGCTCTGTGTGTGAGGTCGCACTCTACATACTGAGACAAGAGCAGCTCAGTTATCCTTTTATAAGTCTTCTGAGGGGCTGCATGGTCTGAAAGAAACCCATGGGACTTTTGAAAACCCACAACAGTCCCCACGGCTGTTTGAAGTTCTGAAAAGCTGATACTCTGGGGATAAAAAAAGAAAGTCTTCCAAGCACAAGTAACTCATGTGTTTTGATTTCCATTTAAGCTTCCCTTTAGTTCATATTTGTAACTTTTTTAATGAGCTATTATTAAGAACTAATTGTACAGTTCAGAACATAACCTTGATGTGTGTGATGGAGGAGCAAGAAGGGACAGAGACAAGAGATAGAAAGAAATGGAGTTACGATTTGGATTTGGCTTCCCACTTCCTTTCTTGTCTCCTCTGATAGCTATCACTGTGGCTGCCTCTGTAGTGGCTTTATCCTACCATCTTATGTGTTTGTAATGTTTGTGTGTATTTGTGTTTGTGTGTGTGTGTGTGTGTGTGTGTGTGGGTGACTCCCTGGAGGGAATGTATTGTACAGTCATTTGATAGTGTGACACAGTTACAATGAATTGGCTGCAACAGAACAGGGCGACACACATCACTGCTGTGGACAGATAATCTGGTTAGGCTGGAGGATGCACTACAGCACTGATGAGACTAAGGGGAGATTTAAGATTACGCCCCATATGACTGATATCAGCTCATTTTGTGTGTTATGCTTTGTAGAGCACATGCAGTTCATTGGAGTGAACAAACTTGATCACAAGTTAGATTTATGGAACATGCATCGAATCAAAATTTATAGATCCCCTCCACACATGTAAGGCATATCATAAAAATTCTCTAATATGTGAAAAAATCCTTTAAAATCCTTAAAATGTCACCTATTCCTTCTCCCTTCTTTAAAATTCCTGAATATATGAATATGCAAATATTTTTCATTTCACAGGTTGAACTGCCTGACACAAGATGTCCCCTCCTTCACTCTCAAGTCCATTCTCAGTGTTTGTGCACTGGAGGCTTCAAGTTTCCACATCACATGTGTGTTTGCTGAATATTGGACCAGGAGTGCCTTCCAAATTATTTGTGATGTCACAAATCATGCTCGTAGGCCCGCCTCTTAAAATCTGATTTTCAATGAGCACAGAGAAAATGTACACCTTCAGCGATGAATGTGAAAACAGCCTTATAGTGTCAGACTCTGCACACACATCATTCTACACAGTGAAGCTCAAACATTCAACTGGAGGAACAGGAAGTATAACACAGTTCTCAGTTCTAAGGTCAGAGCTGTAACCTCAAGGTGAGATGATGAGTGGGATGCAGAGGTCTGATGAACTCACTTCTCTCTTACTCCCCCCAGATTTTTTTTTCCAGTTGTTGTCTGTTGGTATTGTCATATTTGCATTCTGATGCTCCAGCTTAAGCCTGATAATTTTGTTTTATTCTTTACTACAAACCTGCTACACATTTGACCCTATACTGTATTTGTTCAGCTCATGAAGTCATAGCCTTCTCTCTCTTTTTAGCCACTTCTTCACTAATCTTGCAGTTGTTTGCTGCTAGCCTAATCCTGCTAGCCTAGTGGCTAGCGATAGCCTCTTTCTCTTCCACTCCTGCTTTCTCTTGCTCTTTGTGTCAAATGTTCAGTTATTCCTCCGTCTCCTTTATCGATAATGATACATGTAATAAATGTACTTTATTTGCCATGTTAGAGGTGACGCTTGGTGAATTAGAAATGCAGCTCCGCACCATGGAAACCAAATTGTTAGCTGCTGTAGTTAGCCAGCCCCCAGCAGTTGGTGCTGACCGACCTAGTGTAGCTCCTCCTAGCCATCTCTCAACAGCTCCCGAGCAGCCAGGAAATCAGGGAGGCTGTCAGAAGGAAGCAAAGCCCTAAGCATAAACTCATGGTTCACCACCAACCTGTTCAAGGTTCTAATAGATTATAAGATGTAAGTAGGCAGCAACAGCTTTCATGAATGTTGAAATTAAACTCAACTTAGCTTGGCATTTGAAATGTTGAAACTGGGGGAGATCATCAGAATTTCATATGTCTTATTTCTTGCTTGACCTGGATAATGAATTGGCCTGATTTGATTGACTTACTGCAGGGACTTGATTTGACTTATTTGAATCTCACCAGTAACTTGAGACTAGCTTGTGACTTGAACATGTGTCACTCTTCAGGCGCTTTGTCTGTGTGGATCAGATGTAGCAGGAAGGTATGGACAGGAATTGCAACAGCCTCTCTAGCATGCTCAACCTTGGAAATAACATTTTCGGCACCTATGTCTCAAAATATTTAGAAATGAGTAATCGTGGACGTAGTATTAATCATAATAGATAAAAGAAATAAAGGCAGGGGTTGGACCAGAGGTATTTTGACTGCAAAGCTACAAAACACTGTAGACACATTCACAACATGAAAGCTTTCAGTCTTCCACAAGTGACTTTCTTTTGTTCAAAAAGATAAGACAGAACCTTTCCCACATTACCACACCTCCTTTAGTAAGAAAAAAAAAAAAGAAGAAAAAAATAGTTTGGATTTTAAATGTAACACTAAACACAAGTCCTGAGGCTAAACTGACCCTGTAAAGACATATTCATATTTGGGGTACAAGAATACACAGACATGCATGCCCAGTACTCACAAATACACACACTCTCTTACATACACAATGATCAAAGTAAACATTCGGGAGATGCAGAATGGCTTTGTGGTGAGACAGACCTAGTGTGACGAAATGTTAGAAGAGCTAGCGAGATGAAAACAAAGAGAGGAAGAGAGACTAACAGAGAGAGAATGAGAAAATAGAAGAGGTAGCACTGAGAAAGCGAGTGTTGTTTATATAGCATATTAGATGTGCCTCTCCATGAAATACCCACATACACAACCAAATGGAGGAAGACAGAGTGAATTGAGGCCATGAGTTTGGAAAGAGACTGCTTGTGTTTATCTGCATGCAAGGCTACAGAGATGGAATCTCTTTCTGTATAAACAGTGGGCAAGGACTGAAAAACCTGGTTACACCTGCATTTAAAAAGATTGTGGCAAAATTGACCGATTTCAATGGGGCAAAGTAAATTTGCGCAAATCTTTTGCGTCAAGACCAAATTTAGTGAAATTCAACATGCAAATGTGTGCGACCTTTGAGGTAAAAAGAACCAAAGAATCCAAAACAGAGTAAACTAACATGGCTGATTTGCTGTCAGTGTGCTCCTCAAAGGCGGCAACTGGAATAGAGTTGATTGTATATGTATTTTTAAATAAAAACTGTAGAGTTATTGTCCCTTCAATCTAGCTTGCCAGCTGTCACTTAGCAAGCTAAGTAGTTATTATGATGAGTGCTGACATGTTCCCAGCTGGCTATGGTATCTTGCCCGCTGAAGTATTTTGCCACCGTGTGGCAACATGTTGTTTGTTGGTTCGGACATCTCAGTTAAAAACAAAACAAACTGAAAAGAATGGTCAGGCTGTGCCGTAAGATAACTGGTGTTAGCCTTAACAATCTTCAACAGCTATACGAAGAGAGGCTCATCTCAAAGGCTCGGACCATTGTTTCTGACCCTCTTCACCCTTTGCATGCTGAGTTCCAGCAGCTTCCTTCAGGATGAAGGTTAAGTCTCCCCAAATGCAGCACCAATAGGTACAGATTGTCTTTTGTCCCATCTGCTATTGTTGCTCTTAACAAGCATTGATGTCAGGTCATTCTGTTTCTCATGATCCATGTAACAGCGAGCGACATTTAGGTACTGTGTTGAGTGTACTGTATATTGTACTTGTGTGTATGTTTGTACCTGACTACTGTCTGTAAACCAAATTGCCCCTCGGGGACATTAAAGTTTTTACCTTTACCGAGCCCTGCTAGTAGTCTTTATGCCAAAGGTTCTAGCACCATAGCTGTGCCACTTTCTGTTGTGATCCTGTCTAATGCTGCAAAATTCTGTCATATTTTAGGCAGTGATGAGCAGGAAACTTTATGGCAATCATTTGTTGAAATCCCTTTTTTGTATCAACACAGCAATGCAGCTATGCAAACTTGCCTGGCCTGCACAGATCCCTGACTTCATACCTTTGGAATAAAATAGGCCATGTCACCCAATATCAGTGCCCGACCACACTAATGCTCTTGTGGCTAAATGCGGTTCCACATACTTGTGATGCATTGTTTTTTTAAGGCTGTACAGATGGTAAATGGACTTTATATGGAATTTATATAGTGCTTTTCAAGACTCCTCAAAACACTTGTCACATTTACCCATTCACACACAAACAAAAGCATGACAGAGACACCAAAAAACTAAACAAAGAGTCAGAGAGGGTGCGACAGAGACAGAAAGGAAGCCAGATGAAACATTAAAAGTAATCTGTTGGCATGACTGTGCTTCAGCAAGACACATAGATTGAATCTATTTCTCACCTGTCCAATGGAGATAAGCCCATAGTTTAATATGACTATTCTTTTCAGTGAAATGGCCCTTTAATCTCCTCGCAGGTCCTGTTCCTCTTGAATTAAAAAAGCTTTTACTACAGAACAATCTATCTCCGTAAGAAATGGATTGTCTGATTGGTGTGTATGTTGGGTGGGTGGAGGGATTGGAAGGGCTACACAGGAGAAAGTATGCGATTTATGGCCCAAAAACATTGATTAGTTTTGTTTTGATGCTTTTGGCAGAGTTTGTTTTCAACTGCCGTGGCCATAAAGCAGATCGAATAGAATGAAATTGATGTGTTTAGGAGAGAGTTGCAAAGACGGATTGGGAGGGGGTTTGGACACACAGTGATCTAATCTATCTAAAATATCTAATCTTCACATTGTCTGAAGAATGGATGCTTTCATTGATGTTGTCTTCATCTATAGTATACAAATTCATCATCTTCCTCCTCTGCCTGTGGGACCCCCCCCCCCCATCCACTTGGCTTTTTCTTTTTTCTGTCTCTTAATGTATTACAAATAAAAGACAACAGATTAACATTATTGGACAGCAGCTTTAACACGAAAGGTGCATATCAAGATATACATGTAATTGTAGAGGATCCATTTATCCATTAGCTATACCAGTTTACAAGTTAAACATGGATGGATGGATGGATGGATGGATGGATGGATGGATGGATGGATGGATGGATGGATGGATGGATAATATGAAGCTGGATGGATGGATGAAATATGTTTGGATGACTATAGATGGATGTATTGAATGGAGGGAAAATATATGAATGGTTGATGCATGGTTGGATGGATAATATATGGGGAGATAGACTGGGGACTGAATGCATGAATAAGGCTGGATGGATGATATATAGGTGAATGACTGGATGGCTGGGTGGATGCTGTAATGCTGGCTGGCTGGCTGGCTGGATGGATGGATGATGGCTAGATAGACCAGTGGTTGGCTGGACTGATGATCTATGGATGGATGGGATATTGTATGAATAAAAACATTCATTTGAAGGCCACAATCAAAAGTATAATAGAGCAAGACTATATACTGTGTAGTCAGGCACATTTGAACCCTTGCCCTGCTGTTCTTTGAATGGAGAGTATATATTGTAGCAGTATGCTTTAGCTCAGTAGTTCCTGAACTGTGACATGTCCTCACCATTATATTCCAGTTCTCTATTTGATTGTAATTGGCCAAACAAATACATTTCATTGTAGAAAATAAATGGTATCATTACACAGGCACTGCTCTTTCATGATATCAACTAGTTACCCAATAATACCCCAGTCAATTGGATTGGGATTGGAGCCCATCCAACCAAGACTGAGATACAGCAAATTGAATCGGACCATATTATGGCCCAGACACCCATCGCCATTTTGCACCATATTTAAGCAGTATGAATTTAGTGGATTACAGTGAGAGCTCCCAAATAACTCCTACAGATGGACTAGAAAATACAAGCAGTCTGTTGAGCTCCATAGAATTCTCGGCATCCTAATGCATTGACCCTGTGAATATAGAGCATACTGTATAAAAGGTTCCTGTTAATCTGCATTGTGCTCAGCTTGGGACACTTGAATCATCACCTTGTTGCCATTAGTGGAGCTCAACCAGCAGCTAAGATTTTATGGAGCATAACAGTCCTGGTTTAGGAGAGTTCTGGTATTTCTGATCCTTGTATATCCAGACAATTCCCTGAAATACCCAGACATATTTACACCAGGGTGTAGACAGGTGTAAAATTTACAAAAGTTGAGCATACTGTCTAAATTTCAGACCTCAAGTTTAGGCACAAAAAACACCTAATTAGTGTCAGGAAAAGACCAATGACATTTGGTTTCACAGGGGACACTAACTCTGGTTTTGCTGTGTAAAGTATGTTGGGTTGTACAGCTGCTTTGATCGTCTCCAACTGACCCATGTTTACATTGGAGACTGCTGCATCTCATCCAGACACTAAAGGGTACCTTCTGCATCTTGATGAGACGTGGAGGGAAATGACAAATTTGCAGAATTTGACACCACCAGAATGAGAACGGGCTGCAATATGCCACCAATTATATTAGACCTGATTTAAGCAGAGCACTGGACTATTTAGGATTAGAAACTCTGCTTTTATTATCAGTTGTTATTATTTTTTTGCAGAGTGTGTGTATTCAGAAATTCATTTAATTTGAACTGAAGAGCTCATCATTCATATAAAAAGGAGCATAGATCACATGCATCGAGCACCTTGACCTTTAAATTAGGTCTCATAGAAGGAGCAAGTTTAGTAAAGTGTTTAATATCTCACAAGGTCATTTTGCATAAATTGAAAGACACTTTTCATATACCAAAAAATACAATAAATGCAACTTCACATGTGAAAGGGCTCATGGGGGTCATTGTCCAGTGTTCCTGCAGGATGTGAAGCTTACTGCAGCAGACTTGGGGAAAAAGAAGAAGTGTCTGACTGAAGCATCTGTGTGTTTGCCTTGCTTTACTTTTTCTGCCTTTCTCTTATCCTTAATTTTGTTGTCCTCCTCCATCTCCTTATCTCTTCCCTTGACAGCACAGATACCTGTAAAACACACACACACAAAGTAAGACATCAGCAGTGGTGATTGAAGCCCGCATAGATGCCGTCTCGCTGCCTGTTTGCATTTGTTTGAGACTACTGCTTATTAGTGCTTTAGGGGTTCTGATGTCGGCACGGATTCAGATGATTTATCTCCAGCTCTCCTGAAAATATGCTTTAAACACACCTGAGGTAATGCAAGATATTTCTATATACAGACATGCACAGCTATGCATGCACAAACATAAAAACCTGTACAACCCACATACTGTAAGTCGGGACAACTAGATATACAGTATGTTCTACCACATTGGAATAAAATCTGAACTCTTTAAAAGCACATGCAAATGTACTAATAGCTACCAAAGATTTATCTCTATTTTATAATAAAAATACTTTGTTTTCATTTGAAGGCAAGTGCAAATTTCATTTTTGTACAAACAAGAAAAATGACAAGAGATTAGAAATAGCTACAAATCTGAGCAAATTAATTTTGGACAACTTGACAGGCTTTGTAGCATTCATTTCAAACAGACTTTGTAGTGTATAATCAGCAAGGTAGTCCTATATCACAAATTGAAAGAGCATTTAACTTACAATTACTCATTTACCATGTCCACACTAAGTGAGAAAAAAAAGTTTATTTTCACGGGTTTTTTTGCACATTTTAAATTTGCTCGTAAAGTCACCTCACTAGAAACACTGTAAATTAAAAAAAGATGGAATGTCCAAAAACAATTTTTTGCTTGGCAAAGGTGGAAAAGCTGTGACAAAGTGCAACAGAAACATAGAGACAATTATTCATGACGCACACAAAGCATGTGACTTAATGTTCACTGAAGCTTCTGCTCTACAGAAGAGACCAAAAATAGCAGCAGATGAAAACATCAGATCTGTGTGGGTTTTGGGATGTCACAATATCAGAACCAGGATTTTAGAACATGATTATCATGGTCAATGGAAATGGGGTCTCAAATATGCACATGAGGGCTACATATTGTAGGATACATTATGCTTTAGTGCTAAAAAACTATGTTCCAGGCAAAACATTGTTTTTCCTCCATGTTGAAGACATAGTGTAGAGCTAGTTAATCCTAGTAACCACGATAAGGAAAAAAATATAAGGGTAGAGCATTCATTATCATATATAATATAACATAGAAAATAGACTGCTTAGTTTGTAGGCCTACTTTTTGCATTTTCAAACTGTATGTTTTCACTTTTAATATGAGACTTTTAGGATGAGGTCTACCCAGTGTTTGGCAAAAATAACATTATCTCAGGTAACGTTGGTTAAGGAGTGTTAACTTCTCCAACTCCAAAAATTCAAAGCAGGACATTTTGCCAACAACCCAACAAACTAAGGTATTTAGCTAACTAACAAAGTGATCCTTGGAAGTAATGCTCATTACTAATGTATGTAGTAATCTAGTTATCTGTAAATGCTAACAATTGTAGCTTACGTTAAGGCAGACAACGACACCGTCTGATCTATTCCTTATAATATTTCTCGTGTTTTTGGTTTTGGAATATTGAAAATGGTGAACTATAAAAACTAAGCCAACTACACATTTTTGGCACAATTGCTGCTCCAGATGGGAAGGAAAACCTGTGAAATTTGAGTACCCAGATATCCCAGTAAAGTGATGTCACCACTGCGCACATACACACATGCACAAAGAAAATTTATCCTTTAGATTGTTGTGATTCCCATGTTCTTCAGGATTCCACAGACATCTTCTCTAGGTTTCTGGTCGATACCAAATCATACAAGATCCTTCTTTTCCATTTAATGTAAATCTAAAGCCTTAGCAGGAGTTAAGGTTATGTTCTGCATGGTGACTCTGTCAACACAATCCCACTCGCATACCTCACCTCTACCTTGTGATATTGATATGAATTTTAATGTTTGCTCATCCTCATAGCATCCAGTAAACAACAACAACAACAACAACACTGAGAATCACTTATCTGTGTGCTGCTGCTGCTGCTGCTGGCAGCATTGTTTTAACTCTGGAGGTGCACTGTAGAAATCCCCTGAGCTCCAGGAGCCACAGCCAAACAGCCTCAATACTATTTTGGGACATAGTGTCCTCAACATGTTTTCCTCTGCTGTCTTCTCCTTCGTTTCCTTGTTCTCGTCCTCCCTCCTCCCTATTATCACCTACTTCCATCTCAGATTATATAAGATATATATCACCTGCTTGTCCAGGTCTTGGACTCTAGATTTCATCTATTTCCACAGCCTTTTTGGAGGAGGACAGCAGGTCCCCTGGGAGCACCGTGATATTTCCTCTTCATTTCCTTTCATATCACAATGAAAGCTACCAGGCTTATATCAGTATAAAAGTACTGCATGTAGCAGAGGTAGACAGGGAGCATCTGTAGAACAATTATGGATGAGTTTCAAGCTTTGGCATTCATCAGCTTTGCATTAAAGCAGTGTCAATCAAAGGGTAAATATGTATATACAAATAAGGTAAAATAGGAGTCTGACATACTGGAAGCATTAATGGATGTATGGATGATATAAGCATTATTGCTGCCAGGAAAGTTCCCAACTTAGCCAAGAAATTTTGGAGGGTTGACGCACTACTTTATTTTGTCTGTAATGCCTCTCTGTGTAGTTAAATGTATGTACAGTACAACTATGCTTGGGATCTTCCAAGTACAATGACAACCTTCTATTATCAGCCACTGCATAATTATAGGTTAAAATAGGTTTAATGCAGTCAAAAGATAAAAACAGATAACAGACAATGAATACAAATCTTAAGAAACTAGAATTACTGCCTCACGGTTGTATGCCTCTGCATACCAATCAAGTTGCAATTTCCATCCATGTCTTAGAGCTTAGTCACATGGCGCAACAACAATCACCTGAAGCTCAATATCAGCAGAACTAATGAGCTTGTGGTGGACTACAATGCTTCAAATATGGATGTTGCTGCAAAGAAGCTACAAATCCTAAAACATGAATGCCTCACACACATCTTCCACCCAGCAGCACAGAAGATCTATACAATCTAATCTCCCCTTCTGTTCCTAAATGATGGTGTTGAATAATGGCCAGAA
>JBBPCS010034288.1:0-21796 GCA_037974645.1 Hollardia meadi
GACTGGTTATTATATGCACTGAGAATGGTCAAGCAGAGAAGTTGAACCAAGAGCAGATTGATGTTCAGACAGGTGAGCACATCCACTAGTAACGTAGTGTTGTGTGTGCGTGCTATGCTATACTCTTCTCTTCTTAACTGTAGTGAGGCTGTTGTATATTTATAATTGATAATCAGTGGTATGGACAGGCTGCAAAATCTGTCTAAACAAATGGAGTTTATTATCGGTTTGGACGTAATGACTTGGTGGCTTCACGTTTTTCCAGTAGTGTTGTTAGATCGTCATTGAATGAAACATTGAATTCGTTAATGTAAAATGTGCCTTTAATTAACACAAACAATGCAGCAGTGAGGAGAAACACCATACAATATACTGTCGTAAAAAATAACCTACTTCTTTCTCTGTTCTTCTGCTTGCTTGAGGATGACAGGTCTTGCAATGCCGGAAGCTTGTTGATAGCACCGCCCTCCAGTGCTCGACTGTTGACAGTGAGAGCAGGAAAAGGGTTTGAAAGTGACTTGAAACTCCAGTTTTTATGAAAAGTTTTTAGGCTAGAAAGTGAGTTTTGAAAGCTGGAAATCTCTGGAAACTGGTGAAGCAGGTGTCACCCATATATATATATATATATATATATATATATATATTACAGTACGTCAGTTTGTAGTGCAATTATAAAATTAACATTGCACAATTCAAAAAAAAGCTTGTATCCATAGTAGAGATGTCTCTTTTAATCAGAAAGATTAAAAAAGGCATTAATGAAGCTGCTTAAATGCAAAAAATGAAAGTTCATAACCTCAAAAATTAAAAACTGAGCTTAACGCGAGACCAAAATAATGCCTGAGGAAAGATTTAATCCTAACGTATGTTGCATATTTGAATGCAGAGTCTCTACTTGTTTCCTCACCAATTTAAGTGTTTCAAATCACTTAATTGTTCGTTTGACTTTTACACATTGGAAGTGTTTGTTTTCTTTCATTACCACAGTAAACATTAGTAATAGAGGAGCATATTCACAGCCAATCCATTCTGTCCTGACTTACAGCAAGCATATGTGTCCAAACACATGGCAGTGGTTGCCATATGGAAGTGATGGCAGCTTCCCCACCACTCATGCAGTTGAGTAGCTGCGAAAGCACACTAAACCTGCCCCTGTGTAACTGGCACTTCATGTTGTTGGACAGAGATTTATGCTTCTACGGAAGTGTACACACGGCCGCTTGCTGTTATTGATTTGCCCTCTGGTCAATCCTTTACCTTCTGTAAATTATGCCTTCGGGGAGCTTTTTAAAAGATCTCCTCTTCAAAGGAATATGATCATCCACGCTGCATTACAAGTCACAGAAGGATGTTCTTTTAAAAGGTTATATACTGTTTAGTATTAATTATGGATGTTGATTTTTCACACTTCAGCAAATTGATGTTTTATGCTGATAAAAGTGCAGTTTTATGTGAGTAATTATATACTAGTTACTTTTGTTCTTTGACAAATGATGATGTCTTGACACATTTTAAGAAACCATCAATGTGCTTCAGAAAATCGAATAGGAAGATCTTTATACCAAAGAGAGGCAAGCCGTATCCAGAGCCTTGTCCGTCCTACCATCAATATCCTAGCAACTGTCTCCCAGGGGCTCTATAATCTCTCCTATCTAGCCAATTAACAGGTGGGGAGGGTGTGAGAGGGGGGTCAGAGGAGCAGACGGGGATCTGGGCTTCAGACTCGGGATGATCGGGCTTGAGACTAAGATCACAGCGTCATCACTTCCACTCAACACCACCCCAGTTATTTCTGAGGTGCCCAGGTGGCGGTTTTTTTTCTCTCTGTGTTCATTCTGCCTCCTGATTCGATTAGGTGCGACGCCACTTATCAGCCCGGTGTCGTGTGGAAAGGATAGCCACTGAGCTCTGGCCACCAGCCTGCCGTTAAGCTGTTTCTGTCTTAGCTGCTGCACATTGATGCAACAACAGAAACAGCTTCGTAAGCAGGGTTTACCACTGCACACGCCTGCAATGTAGTAAGCAAGGGCACGGAGCGAGTTTCCTCAAATGAACTAAATTGAGTTGACTGAGAGAGGGCTTTCTGCTGAACGCTAATGTGCACAGTAGGATTGTTGGATCTGCCTTCATCTGGCAGAATCATTCAGGTAAGTGCTGGATCAAATTCACCCCATCTCGGAGAGAGGGCCTTCATCTGCTTCTGACAGATCTGACAGTTATTCACCACTTCTGTAAAAGGCAGACAATAACGTCAATGCTCTATACCCCATGCTTCTTTTATTTTGCAGGGATGACATGGTGGGAGTATCTCTCCAATTCCTTGGCACACAGGACACATGCAGTGGCTCCAATGAATTATTCAAAAGTTTTCTTCTTGACATTGAGCTGGTTGTGTCATTTCTTTATCTATGGGATCCCCCACTGAGAATGCACTACTGTATTCTGTAAGATAGAGGGGCAGCATCTTATACTGAACTTCTGTATTCAAAACTGAGCATCAGAACAAAGGCTCCTATACTGTACGCCATATCAAACATGATATCCGTGCAGAGATGCACACACACTGCATAGTAAACATGGAGCATGGAGTGAACAGCAACTGCACCAGAAACTTGTTCCTTACACTCAATCAAGGCAGATTGATTGATTCTGACAAGTGTGCCCAAACCTCTCCGGTATAATATGCTCACACCTCCACATGCGTAGGCATTGGCACAAATTAGCACAAGCAAGAGGCTGGTGTCCTGTGGGAGAGGCAGCTGTCAGTCTTCAGATCTATTCTGGGCCCTGGGAGTCTTCACACAACTGGGGGAGTGGAGGAGCCTGACAGGTTTTATAGTAATCAATCATTTGTCCCACGACAGTTTCACAATTTTATGTGAGTGATGACACAAGAGAAATAAAAGAAACCTGTTATTTGAAGGTATAAAAGGCCAGAATTTTGTTTGCCTTTTCAAAGGATTGAAAGGAATAACTTTCCATGACATAATGGATGAAATTTTAATAGTCACATGCTTTACCATTCACATTAGATGCCAGAAAAATATGCAATTCAGCAACAAGATGCTAAGATGTACCCTTTCTTGCCCTTTCTCTTTATGTCCCCGCTGCCAACATGTTGTGCAATTATGGCTTAACATCCTAACAAGACTTCCCAATGGACTGCCAGCCTGTGACGCTGTCAATTCGGTAGCTGAGATGGCTGGAAATGTCTCATTACTCTGCTGAGCACAGGCAGCAGAAACTCCTCAACGAAGCACAGTTAACTCGTTGTGAACCGCCCTGCCCCAAAAAGTCATTAAAAAAGAATAACCCAAGGGATCAGCAGCTACCCCTACCTGCCCTCTGGATGATTAATTTACACTTTTAATTTTTGCAGAAAGAACGGGGTGAGGAGTGTCATGGAAGCTTCATGTTTGTCGCTGCACGCAGAAACACCTGGTTTGCATCTCTGGTTTGGTTTGTAAGATGTAAAAAGCGTATAGGTGTGCAGGGTCTGTAAGATAGCTTGTTAATAATGCAGAGTCTTTTTGCTACAGATGACCCATTTAACTTGTGATGAATTCAAGCCAAGTGAAGTTAAATTTATTCATACTCGGCTTGGCAGGGAGATTTTTGCAAAGCAGATGAAAAACAAAGACAATCAGAGATGAAACGAAGCAGAATGTTTCTGATTGCAATTAAAAGGCCCAATTTTGAAATTCAGAGTTCTCGCCCTGATTTCACCTTCTTATTCTCTGTTTTCATCATGCACTTCAGCGTGACATGAAATGAAGACGGGCATGAAAAGAGCTAACAGAAGGCGGTGGGTCGATGTGGTGGTACGATCACAGTCTGTCTGCTTTGGCCTGCTGTGTGCATGTGTGTGTGTTTGAATGTTTGAGTGTGTGCATATGTGTGCGTGCTTTGAATCAAGCTTGGCTCTTATAACCGCGTTCCCCGTCCAACACCTCCCACCTCCCCACTGCTGCCGAATCAGAGTCCAAGAAGGATCCCCCGTAGGCCCTGAAAAGTGGGACTGCACCTCAATAAATTTATCAGCAACTGGCCTAGAAGTGTTGCTTTCTTAAATCCAGTATGCTTAGCTGATTGGTAAAACCCGAAACCCCGCTGTTACTTGAATTAACAACCTGACAGGCGGTAATTATCAATCAATGTTGCGTCACCAGGGCTTTAATTAACTGAAACAAAAGCAGACTTCATTTCGTAAATTTTAATAAATTAAAACTTTAAACCTTAAAATATAAACTTTGTTGCAGACAAGAATGTTTGGTGAATTTAGGTAGTTACGTGTCAAAAAAGGAATCTTAAACATGTTATTGCCACCTTCCCACTGCTACACCTCCATGATTTTGAAAAACAATAGACTGCAAAAGAATCTTGTGTAGGATTTAATCATAATAGCATAAGAATTTAGCTGGACTATGATGTTATAGAATAAAAAATAAATACCATAATGATGACCTTTAGTTAGTTAAAAAGATGTTGTCTTCCTCTGAACAGTTTTCTGTGCTGCTGTTAATTCTATTTATTGAAGTGTCAACCAGAATTTCATGTATGGAAATAAGGTGATTGTAAAACGTCTCAATTAGGAATGACCTTTCAGCTAACAGCCAGACTTTGGGATTATACTGAAAAGATTGATGTGTTTTTGTTTTTAGATCTTCTAGATAGATTTTTAGATAGTCTTTGATCCAGACTAAAATAGACTTAAAATATTGTTATATTAAAAATAACAACTTTTGGATGCAGATTTCCTTCCGACTTTGGTCATCCGTTGACCTTTCTTGTAGTGCCACCTTTCGGTTGACATTTTTGCGTTTTAGTGAAATGTCTCAACAAATACTAGGTGTTTCCCCTGAATTATAAAATTAGGAATTCTAATCCTCTCATTCCATCGTCAGGTCAATGGGTTTATGGCCAAAGACCTGCTAAACCAATGACATCCCCCCATCAGCTGTGCTGTCTAGCAAATGTTGGCATGCTAACATGCTAAACGAAGATGGTGAATGTTGTAAATATTATACCTGCTAAATATCAGCATGTTAGCATTGTCATTGTGAGCACGTCAGCATGCTGATGTTAGCATCAAGTCGAAGCTCCGCTGCCTCACAGAACTGCTAGTGTGGCTTTAGACTCTTGTATCATTATGTCTAGTTGAACTACAAAGCTGAAATCCTTCACTTCTGTAAAATATAATTTTTGTCATCTACACAGTGAAGTTTTCTCAGATATTGAGGCTGGCACGTTTACTGTGGTCTGTGTCTGTGTCTCATTGCTCTGGTTAGCACCTTGCTAGCTGTCTACCTAACAATACCAACCAATAGCTTGTTTCCAAAAGCTGTTTCACACAAAATGACATAAATAGAGATTAGTGTGGATTACTTTTAATAATACATAATCTGCAACATTTGAAGCCGCTTTAGTGTGTTATCAACTTTTCCAGGTTGCTTGAGGACATTTCCATTCAGCTGGCTAGAAATGTCAGTATTTGCAGACAGACACAAGGCAGAACTAATTTTTCTGTTTTCACTCAATTTTTGAATTTGGGGAATACCCCTGTGCCATCACTCCCATTTACTTTAACTGTCTTCTGTGGTACTAAAGGTGATTGTTTCAGGATTATGAGATGAGTGTAATTGTATTGTTCTGTAATTCCAAGCTTTGTTGAAGCAGAAAAATGAAAACGTTTCAGTCCTAACACATGGCTTGATATGAATTGCCTGTCTGGGAATACTTGAATCCCATTGTAGTTGAGCGTAACACTGAAATAATGAAACTGCTGGTAGACTTTCTTAAAAGCAGCTTGTATAACCTTTTCTCTAACAATATCAGCCATGAGTGCACGGTAATAATTACCACTGGTGTCCTCACCCACTGTACATCTCATGTGAGCTTATTCTTATTGGCAAATGTCATTATTTTCTCATCTTGTTGCTTTATACACCACCTTACCAGTCCACCAGAACAGTTTTTATCTCTTATTAATTCAGAGCTGAGAGTGATGAATTACAAATCAGTCCAAATCAAAGCATGAAGCAAATAACAATTGTCTATTATTCCTTTATTTCACAGTTGCTTGTTTACTAGTATTTAAATTCATGAACACCACTAATTTCACAGTGATATACTGTTTTAATATTTCTACATTTAATGAATGAGCTGATGCTGAAGAGTGTTGTAACAGCCATACTCATTGTTATTTACTGCATGTCCCCAGAGCTAATTTTAAACCTCTCCTTTTTAGCAGGCAAGGTGGCAGAGTATACCCATTCTAGTATACCTATTGGATTGTGATGTAAAGCGCGATGCATTGTGGGAGGTGGTAATCTAATCCCCGATGTTGGCGCTCCTGAGGGTGGGAGATCTCGCTGTGTGATTGGAAAATTTATCTTAATAAAGTGACAGCTACATCATCAAGCTGCTGCCCCCTCCCAGCCCTCCCCCTGTAGCAACAGTGGCACCTGCACGGAACAACACATGCAGATGCACTGCGGCAGAAAAACACACCTGTATCACACGATTTCTAACAAGTGCATATTCCACACTAGTAATATTAAAGCCCGTAGCCTTGTTTCCTGCAGCTTGCCCTTTCCCCTCGTGCAAATTCATTCACAGATTGTCACTTCTGTTGCATCCCCCATCAAGAAAATCCACACAGCGTGAGTTTAATCTGCAAAATACAAAAGATTATCCAACTACTGCATGCACATTGCTGGATATTACTGTCAAAAGGGGATTTATAAGGGCAGATGAGAAAGCATAGATACACATTATAGGCTGTCTTAAATACAGCGGGTTGACGGGGTAACATAAACGCCTGCAGATATGATTCAGTTCCCCTGAAGCATGCTGTAGCACCTCTGTTAAATTGATATTAAATGTCAAAGGGTCAGTTAAAAACTAAAACAAATCAGATGTTCTCTCTTGACTCTACTGCTATCCATTCATGCAGATACTTCTAGTTCTATTTGACTAAATCTCTGATATTTCTGCCTTCAGCCAACAGACAATGGGTGCGTGTTGGACAGTTTAATTTAAAAATTAAACAACAGCTCTCTTTCTTTCTCTTGTCTCTGTAGCTCTGTCAGCAGTTTTCATGGGGACTCTGAAAGTCGTTGCCAAAGAAGTCTGTTGACAGGGAGGTCTGTGCGTTATCCAGAGGAACAGGAGCATTCTCTCTGGAAAGACACATTTCTGTTGAATATTTTAAATGTAATTTTTCAAAGGTCTGAAAAACTACTTCCACCTCCATTGTATGGGGATGAAAGCAAAAGTCTTAGAGACAGAAAGTATTTGTAAATATTTATATTTGACACCAATAGAGAGGTAAGCGAGAAAATAAGTTTGTTCCATTTATGCTTGGACTGTCACAGAAAGGCGATGATGGTCGATGGTCATTTTTTTCCAACCTTAACCATTTAAGCCCTGCTGGTGTACCTCTGGTGGTTTTCCATGTTAAGGTTAAAGGCATCTTTACCTTGATGACGTGTTGGAGGTGTGGTGATATGCACAAACGCCAGAGCCAGCATGTCACCTGCTGCTCTTTGTATAACCAGCTCACTCCCTGCAAAACAGACCATCTCACCAAATAGTGCGGAATACGACCATGTTGTTTATGTTGTATGTGGTTTTCAAAGGAGTCCAGGGACCCCTGGCGGTCCTCGTGGGCTTTCAAGAGGTCCCCAGCAAAAAGGAGAATACTTTATTTTCGCTATAATTTCATCCATATGTAACATAATAACAGGATGTATGACTATTGTGGTCATTGGCTTCATACACCTTCTGTAATAAAACATCTAAAAGCAATACTTGCATAAGATCGGGGACAGAATGTTATGAGTCCTTGATGTGAAAACATTTGGGGGAAAATGTAAACAATTTTTAGCAGAATTGGCTTTATTGGCCAATACACTTACAGTAAATTTGACCCTGGTTTTCTCTCAATGTACTTATGAGACAAGGACAACAAATACTGAATACTGCTTATTATTGAGCTATGTCTAGCTCAATAATAAGCAATAAATAAATGGTAAAATAAGGCTCATATCTGAAATCCTAACTGGAACTTAGGCGTGAAATTAAAGAGATTCAGTTTGAAGCTATGAATGCAGAGACTTTTTTAAAACAGTGCTTTCTCTCTCGTCCTCATCACAGCCACACTCATGTTGAGCTTCAAACTGATGAAGGAGGTAACAGAAACCCAAAGCTTCTGGTTCTGCACAGATATCGCGGGCTACACTGGGACCATGTACAGTCAGAGTCATGGGTTATAACATACAATGAACATCTTGTAACGTATTGGAAATTCCACACACAAACATCACAAACAAATGCCTTGAATCGATGCCTCTCCTCAGCCTCACCAAATATCAAACACCACAAGCTTCACAAAGGTAATATTTGTTTTCCAGGGATGTTCTTTTGGATTCCATTAGATGGCACAGGTGTTCCTGATATTGTGTCCACCCGCCTGCACGCCAGGGGTTGACAAGATATCATAAACTGCAGAAACGTAGATGTCTGATTGGTCGTCTGGTTTAGAGAGGCTGCCTGGCTGACAGTCTGAGCTCAGTGCAACAAAACATGTCATCATTGTTTGTTGTTTTGTCTGTCCTTGAATAGGTGCAACCAGTCGCATAGGTATTACATGTATGTGAGGCTAAGATGGAAAACCACACCCTAACTAGAATAATACCACACACTGTGGAAACAAGCATCCGAGATGTGCACTTTTCATTCTTTCTCTGCTTTTCTAGCTCACAGTAAAACGCCTTGAACGGTCTGTGTCACTGCTGCTCATGTAAAACCCGCCAGTGCAGCGTCTCACAGACCAGAGGGTTTCATCCATGGGGCAGATTGACGAGGCCTCTGACACTCCCTGTGTGGCACTGAAACTCCTTCCGCCCCCATCGCCCTGCCCCCATACCCAATGCCAAACTATCACAGCCCTTTAGGGAACATCTCTGGGCCCGTCAGCTCAGATTTGAGTCAACAAATCAACAAAAGCTGCTCACTGTCCAGTATTGGAGGATTCAGGTTGTGCTGGACAGCTCTTGGGTGTTAATGTAATGTTTGTATCACCTCACAGCAGAACAAGAGGATTCATATCTTTGTAAATAAAGATAAACAGTTTGCCGCAGTGCACCTACATATTTATTTTTACCTTGACAGTGATGGGTACGGCCACGGTTATTTGTTCTGTTTTCCTCTCAGTGTCTCTACTTAAAATGCAGACCGTATTTTCCCCAGCCTTTAAGAATATTCTGGGGACTTTGTTATTATACATTTCTTGATTTTTTTTTTCTTTGTTCTAACATTCAGCTTCTGTTTTTAGACATTAACATGATTTAAAAAACAAAACAAAACAAAACATGCCACTAATTTGTCTAATCAGAGATTAGCTCTCTGAATTGTCTGCATGTTTAACCATCAAAAGTGTTGATTGATCTGTTTTCAATCCAGTGCACGGACAATTACGCCAAAGAGAACAAGAAAACTCTTGTCAGCCATGCCCAGTCATACTATAATCAATAATTTGCAGACTTTTTTAAAGACAATCACAGTTCCTCATTAGTGAGACTGGCTACTATACATTATGAGAACACAGCACTGTAGCTGTTGAGGGTGGCTAGACCAAATTGTCTCTAAACAAACCGGGCATGTTGAGTACAGCAGCACAGCATGGGAAGCTTTCCGTTTACTTGCTAAAGACCAGTGATTAGCTTGTTTGCATCCCTATTGGCCTCAACATTACTGGTTACTAATATTCCCGAGGCCCACTTAGTAAATGATTTCATTCATAATCAGCTCATTGTAAAACCTAAACAAAATACATGGGAAACAAAATCAATACTAAAACAAGAATGCAACAATGAAGTGAAAACAACTAATGATGATTACAGCAACCAAATTAACAACCATCAACAAATATCAACGGGGAACAGATTGAACAATCGATGCACTTAGAGCACTTTTCATTATCAAATAGTCTGCCGATTATTTTCACGATTCATCAATTAATAATTTGCTATAATGTGTCAAAAAACTTGAAAAATGCTCATTAAAATTCGCTCAATTTAAAAAAAAAAGAAAAAAAAAGAAAAAGCTAATTAAAATTCGCTCAAAGTCTTTAAATTGCTTCTTTTGTCCAATGACTCGTCCAGAGACAGAACCAGGAAATGTTTGCGCTTGAAAAATGACTGAAATGATGAAGCGATTATCAAAATAGTTGCCGATTAATTTTCTTTCAATTTACCGCTGCTGCTCTCTCCAAGGAATTACGACCATATTGGATGATTCCTCACGATTTGTTGCCAACAAATTGCCAATAAATAATGAATTATACTGATAAAGCTGCAACTAAGGATTATTTTCATCATCAATTAAGCTGCAGATAATTTTATCAATTCATTGATTTGGTCTGTAAAACATCAGAAAACGGATGAATAATCCCATCACAATATCCAAGAGTATCTGGCCTGAAAAATGACAAATGTCAAAATAGGTACAAATGAATTTTCTTTTGATCGACTACAAACGGAACTGACTAATTGGTGGCGCTCTAAATGCCAAGCAAATTCTATTTAAAAAATGATGTTTTGTGTAACATTTGAAGTTTCGTCTGACGTGAAGCATTTTGTTTCAGTCTGGGCCTCGGAGAACAAAGCAATGTTTACCTAAGAGTCATGTGTGCAGTAATGGTTGCCAGACTTTTTCCTGTTGTGCCCCCTTTTGCAGATAAAGTGAAGGCCATATGTTTAACGAGGTCATTGTTAACACAGTCGACTGGTAATTAAATTGTTTACAAGATGAGATGTGTCAACATCTGTCTGATTCGGCTCAGCGGGCGACTGATGGACTGATTGATCCATCACCTTGTACATTTGATTCACAATAATTAACCAAAACAGCGCAGCTCAATGTCGAGGGAAAAACACTTACAAGGTGGGGAAAGTAGAGACATGTGGCTCAATCAATCCGTCACAATCAGGTGGGAGACGCAGACGGCTCCAAACATCACGCTGATGCTTTGATGATCAGCAGCTGTTTCACCCAACAGTGTCTGCATTGAGCCACTCCATGTTTTCCTCTTCGTCTGACGCAATCAAAGTTCGTTCATCGTCTCCTGAACATTTACGGAACAGTCCTTTCACAAACTTCTTCTTACTTTGCGTGTAGTAGCAAAGCATCTATTACTGTATTTATTACATGTTTTTTTTTTCTTAATTGTATACACACAAATGTGGCTACAGCACAATGTTTTATCATGTTCCTCAGGCTGTTCCTGAGCAGTTTTCGTGGTGTGGCAGCACTCGTTGTCCTGCTGGGGGATCAATGTCATCGGGGTGTGCCGGTCCCATGGGGGGTGTGCTTGGTCTGCAAGGGTGTTTGGGCGGATGGTTTGTGTCAGTTGGCATCCACATGAATGCCAGGATCCAGGGTTTCCCCGCAGAATATCGCACTGTAGAGAGATGATCAATGTTATTCATTTCACATGTCAGTGGTTTTAATGTTGTGGCTGATCGGTGTATAGTTGTTGTGTTTGTTCTCAGGAATGTTGTTTTTAAACCAGGCATCTTGTGGATTGTGTGTAATGTATTAAGCTGATAAGGAATAAGAAAGTGTGTGTGAAGTTTATTGATTTGCAGCTGAATTTGACCGTATCTGACAGTCTTGACATTTTTCTATGACACACCTCTACACACCACTGTTTTGACTCATTGGAATCAGTGTGGCTTATTTGTAGTCGGACACTTTCATTTCAACCATGGTGGTGTGTTGCTGCCAAACGGCAGGTATTTCACTCTGGCTCGGTGCCTGGTCCTGACCCTTTGACTCTGAGAATTTGGAGAATTTCTTTGATGTTTCCCACAGTGATATCGTCACTACCGAGCGTGTGGGTGTCGCTAGAATTGGAGCAAGTTCTCTCTAATTTATCTTGTCACTCCTCCATCCTCTGCGGGTGTTTATGAGCTAACAGAAAAACACAACCCCCTCTGTGAACAACAACAACAAGCTAGTCTTCCAGATTCTGTTCCTCACTTCTGGCTTCTTCTGCGGCTTGTCACGTTTGGTTCGGCTTCAATTTCAGGTGTTTAGAAATGTGAAGGTGCTGCTTACCCTCATTTGAATTTGAATTTTGGTACTAAAAAGACTGTAACTGCTGAAGAGAAACATTTAATTTGACTGTGAAGCCTCAATTTAGATTTGGTCAAACCTCTGAATGCGTTTTTGCACCGAAAGAGAACTGTGGATTTTATTTTCCATCTCTTACAGTGCAATAGCACTAGTGCACCAGGTTTCTAACCCAGCATCGTTTAGCTGTAGCTACATTACAGATGTCACCCTCTAGTTTCGTATGAGCGCGCCATGATCAATATGATGGTTGAGTATGAATACACTGAGCCAGTTCAGGTAAATTAGCTTCATATTGATAATATTGAATATTCTATCCAAAAGATCCGTCATATGAACAAAGACAAAATACCTACTTTCAGTTATTACAGTTATTTTCAATTGCTAACAAGCAATCGGTAAACACCAGCCCGTTGTCACTCCCAACGCGCCAAATATGGAAGCCTGGTCAGTGGCCCAATGCTTCCAAGTATGACGCTGTAGTTTGCCTTCTAGAATCATTTCTGGATGCGTCTCCAGTATAGGAGTATAAGGAGTGAGAAAAGTCCAGGTCAGGAGGTGGCCGGGGTGGTTGGATCGGTCAAACACAGGACTTTCCTGGAGGAAACGAGGACTCAACAGGGTTTAACATTTATCTAGTTTTATTCTAGTTTTTAGTTTATAAGCTCAGCAGATGACAGATGTTGTGATCCCGAGTACAAATATGAAAATACAAAATCTTACTTCACTGGAATGAAATAAACAAAACCCTCTCTAGCCAAGAAGATCTAAGCGTTACAAACTCACAACCAGGGGAGGTCTTTACATGCATCTCATCACATTTAGTCAGAATTGATCGTATCAGTAACCTGGGACCTAAGATCAATGTCCAGACTACGCTCATCATTGTTTACATAGTTCATTAATATGCAGGACATTATAAGGAATTCACGTGTTACTTAATCTTCACTTGTCATCTACTTATTTGCCCTGTGTAACAGTTAGGGAAACAGGATGTCAGCCCTCTCTGTGGTTATTAAAACATGTGAAGAGTTTCAACAACGTGACTTCAGTTTTGACGGGTACATGTTAGAAATCAGGGGAAAAAATCAGGGATTGTTGCACACAGTTGCTCTTATTAGGTGCGGAGCAAAGATTTTTAAAAATGGAGTAGACTATTTAACATTGTGTGACATGTTTAAACGTCTTCCTCACAGTTACGCACAGGACGTAATGAATAAAGAGTCATCAAAGGAGCTCCTTCAAGCCATGCGAGCACAATCACAGTATTACAGCTAATGTAATTTAGATCAAGTGTGAGCGGAGAGCCTTAGTCAATGTGGCTTAGTGCCGCACAGCCCAGGGCACAGATCCCACTGCATGCGGGCCAGGGTTAACAATCATCCATGAATGCTAAGCTGTTCAAATTCCCTCAGATGTTAAGTATTGGCCTCTGGTCATTTTCCTTTCTCCTGGAACTTTTGCTCGTCTCCCCACACAAATGCATGTTGCATACTGTAGCTCATTAAGACCAAAAGGCTAAAGTCCATCTGCTGCTAAATCGTGATATTTGGACCGTGGTCCATAAGAAATAGCAGCGTTTTCTGTCTGAGAGCAGTGTTTAAAGCTGGCTGTGCTCTTTAAACACAAAAACAATGCACAGTTGGCCCTTCCCTCATGCACACCAGATTTGCTTTGTGGCTCTTGGCAAACAAAGCTCTCTGCTGAGCTTAATGTGACTCAACATGGCAAGTTCAGTGTGGTGATATTTAGCTCTCCCAATTGCTATGCAAACATGCAGTTATCACATTGAAGCTCATATGATTAATTCTGTCTAAACTGTGCAGTTATACACTCAGAAACTCCACGTGAGGTCGCTCAGCTCGAACAGCAGGAAGAAACAGAGTATTTTCAAAACACTGGTCAGGTTTTTAAAAACCAATAAAGGTTACGTAATCAAACTGACATCTTGCATTGTCGCTGTGGAACTGATGGATCAATTTTCAGGCACGTTTGCATGAGATTTAAAAACCCCATTCAAGTTCTCTTAATCGTGAAACGAGCTTTGGATGATTCGTTCCGGCTTTCATGAACCTTAAACACTAAAAAGTGGTTTGTTTGTGAGCCGTATCCATAAAATAAATATAGTCATCTGTAAAATCAAACCACTGCAAAATCATCTTTCCAAGCTTTGATTTAATCTGACAACTTGACTGAACTCATTCTCATTTCCTGGAACTGTGTGGGAGAACAAATCTTTAGAGACCTGCGGCTTACATAATATATACATTAACTCAATTTTACCCTTCACGCTGCTGCTGCTTATTACTCTGCAGCATGTAGATATACTCTGACAATATACTGTAGGAGTTTTGACCGTTATCAGCTGCAGCTAAGTTTCCACTAAGGGTGGGAGGCTTTTATACACCTTCCTGGACAGTACACGGACCCTGCAGTGCTTTACCGGAACTTAATTTTACCGATTAAAGCAAACCAGCTTGTATTTCATGCGTCCTTTTTCGTATAGTTATAAATGACAGCCCGACATAAAGTCTAGACATTGGTTACGGGACGCGGCAAAGTGCCAGCCAGAGAGCCGAGAGGATCCAGAGATGAACCCTGACCCGCCCGAGAGGAAAGGTCCTGTCTTTGAGTGCGAGAGTGAGAGGCTGTGGATTTGATAAATAATAAACAAACGCAAGAAGAGAGAGAGAGACAGACAGAGAGAGAGACACAGTGACCCATTCATTAGTGAAGCTGACCCTGGAGGGACAAAGAAGCTGTTCATTAAATGGACACTCAAGGCCCAGTCAGAGATCAGGCTCTCACCCCGACAGTGAGGATATTACACTCCACATATATTGTTCAAACTCTGTTCATTGCTCCACTGGGGCCCCAAGTAAAACAAAGAATAGCTAATTTTATTATTATTTCAGTTAAGTTTGCTAAAGGTGCCTAAAAATCTTTCCTTTTTTTTGGTAACTTTTCTTTTTTTCTTTTTCCTTAAATCTTAATTGGCACCTCATGGCTCCCCGGCGTTAGTGCGGTTTGAAAGGGAGAACTTGGCTTCTGCATTTCTTTTCAAAGGAAGTGAAGAAAAAGGAAGCAAAGCTCTTTCTGTTTTGATTGCAGTTAAATTTAGCCAATTACGACAGGAAAAAAAGAAGTAAAAGTGGGAGTAAGAATATAACGTCTGGATGATTTAGGGATGCGCGACATATATCCTTCTGATAAATTATCAGCTCGGTAATGGGAAATTTATATTGGTTATAATGAAATTTTATATATTATATATTATAAATACAGCCAACGATATGAAGCAAAATTTCAAGCCAAACATGTCGTCGTTGGTGTGGACATTGTTTACAGTTTCAGAGGAAGACAATACGATTGTAATTAACAGTTATTGGTATTGCCTAAAAAATATCCACACTGTGCGTCTCTAATATGACCCAGTGATTACATTTTGAGATTGACATTAATAATTTAAAGGTTTGTCCATGATTCAATAATAATTGATGAGTTTACGTATCAGCACATTTATTTAGCATTGCTAAATCATTTGTTTATACTGTATTAAATTGTCAGCGTATTTTTGTCCTTCTTGCACATTAACCATCAGAACAGGTCATCTGGTTAAGCCCTCTGTCTCCTGTACACGGGCCACCATCCTCTTATGTTCATCCCCTACTTTGTTATCAGCAAACACAGGCTCACTGACGCTGCTGCTGCAGACATGCCTAATTTTATTTAGATTTTTAAATTAGTCTTTTTGAAGCAAATATTATTTAAGAAAAGGAGGTTATTTTGTTGTTCAGCAAGTCCAAAAAGTTTCCAACTTGCAGAGATTTACTGTATTCAGTGTTCTTAATATGCTTAAGTGGACGACTTGGTTCAGATGTATGTTGGAGGAGCTATGCTAAATTTAAATGCTCACATTCCCACACCGATGACAAGAACTAGATTGTGGACAGCTCACCACATAAATCCTACACTTCTGTGATTGTTTTTGGTCTCTCTATACAGTATTTCTTTTGTTAAGTAATGTTTACTCGCTGCGCTCACTTCTGATTGAATTGCAAACCGCGAAGAAAATTGACAAGAATCTAAAGTCTCTAGAGGTCAATCGATAAAAATCACTTTCAAGTATGAAAATGAACAACAGAAAGGATATTTTTGTTGCTCAATGTTGAAACTAAATTTACATTTAGATTGCACAGGTCTGGGCTCTACGCGTGCAGTCTATTAAAGCTTCCTCAAGAACATGCACATTCTGTTTGTTCATTCGTCTTGTGGATTAGATTTTTACCACAAAATAACGTGAATGCAGACAATAAAAGTACTTAAATTTCCACGTTAAAAGATTATTATTTAAGTTTTTTCCAAGAGACCTGATGTACGGTAGAGTGATCGATAACTCTGTGAAACTTTCTGTTGAACATGATAAATGGTGGTGTGTTTTCGGAATGTCAAATGGTGCTGTCAGCCTGCTTGCAATACTAAATAGTTAGGTTCAGGCTATCACGGCTACGCACTGATTTACATCCGGAGAAGGACGTTTCATTTTTGTGTGTAAACGGTGCGAGAAACCACGATGCAAAGGTGTGGCATAATAAAAGACGTCATGCAGGATATCGGAAACAGAATAAGATGCTTCCTTAAAGAAGACAAGAGGCCAGACTTTTACTGTGCGTTCTCAAACCAGGCAGGTTGATTATAGCCAGAAGCCGCTTTATTCCACATGCTGAGCTGGAGGAGTTTGTGTTGAGAATAACTTGGGATTGAAGGCATTTTATTTTGGTACTGCAGCATCTGTGGGATTCTACTGCATTTCAGAATTTGAATGAGCATTTTCTCCACTGCATTCTCTTTCTCCGTCTGAAAACTCAATATCAGCTCTGCAGATAACATTCACTGTAAAAAATAAAGATCACATAGATTTTATGGCCTCAAACAAACACTGGAGAGGATTCATCTTGAGAATGCTAAATATTTTACCCCCCTGTATCTTGTCGTATTGTGATGTATTGCCCATAGAAAACCTATGAATCACTTGATGATCAGAGATTGAGTGTTGATGTAGTGAAGAGTAAACCAACCATTTGCGATATGCTTTGAGGTTGCTGTGAAAGCAGCATCATGTCGACTATAGATGAATCCTGTTGGCTGTATCAGCAGCTGAGATCATGAGACAAGGCAACAAGCAGCCTCATCAGAGGCCATCATTGCCGGAAATGTGCTCCTGATTTTACTGCCAGGCCTGATTTTCAGCTCTGCATGGACTTGGGTCAACATGAGCTGCCCCCACACCACCCCGCTAAGGGTCCAATCAGCCTCGTGGGCCACATGCTAATATAATCAATTACCGAAGAGGTTAATGTGAGGTGAAAAGTGAAGCTTCCCAATTAGTTTGATTTCTCCTCCCTTGTAGTATCGGTAGCCTTTGGATAACACAGTACGAGCGCAGACACACTGCGTTAATTAGTGTGTTTGTTTTTTTTTAAACTTGCTTGGACCAGCTGAGTCATGCTGACAGTTTTTCATGGTGTCAGCTTCTTTGTGAAGAAACACACAATTAGGCCCTGCTTTCAATCCATACAAACTTTCAAGCATAGCCTGAAAAGTCACACAGGGCAAATCAGAAGGAGTGTGACTAAAAGCTTCAATTTAATCAAAGGATCGTAGTGTGTGAAAGCTGTTCTTTCTTCCTGTGTACAAACTTTTATTTATACCACCTAGCAGAGGTTTTTTTACCCAATTGAGCAGGGAAGATATTTGTTTTTGAGCTTTCTAGTTTTCATACCAGAGAGGTATACATGTACCTCAATAAATAAACACTAAACATAGGGTTGTTGATGGACATAACAACATATGATCTGAGGACGATGCTACAAACAAGCGACCAGTATCACAAAACATTTCAGCTGTTCAAGGATGAAACTGTTTGTTGTTCCATATTTCTCTTGTGGTCAACAAATTCAATGAAAAATACCCAAAGTATCAATGTGTCTTAATCTTACTATTATTAATCTTCCTTGTCTGTAGCACTCAACCTAAAGCCCATTGGTTCCCAATGAAGTTGTAATTCTTTGAAAAGATAATATTTATGCTTAAAAAGGCCTGGTTATAACCTAAAACAGCAAACATTACTAAACAGGAGGAAACAGGGCATTTGTTTTAGATTATTTTCAGCAGTGGACTTATACACACTTGGTGCAGTAGTGCAAGTTTAAAGAAGCAGAACGGTATATAAGGGATTTTTGTTTATCATAGTGAAGGAACATATAGTGTCACCCGGTGCAACAGCGTGGCTCATTGATGTGTTTTTAATGGTTTTTGGACGACAACAATATATCAGGCTTTGGCTACATACACAATACAGCACTTACTTTGTAGGATCCGTTTATTGTTGATTTTGTGCTTTTTACAGGTTTTGTTGAGAGTAAAAACAATATATAGAATATCTCCAGTCTGATTCTTTAAAGGAACAGTTCACCCTAAAATCAATCATTCATATTTTACCTCTTACCTGTAGTGCTATTTATCCATCTAGACTGTTTTGGTGTGAGTTGCTGAGTTTTGGAGTTATTGGCTTTAGAGATGTCTTCCTTCTCTTGAATATAAAAGCGCCCCCCAAAAAAGTCAGCAATGTCTCTTTCCAGAAATCATGACCCGGTTACTCTAGATAATCCACAGACCTTGTTTTGAGCAGTTTTACGTAGGAACTCTTTCGACTACACCGTATCACTACACAGAAGGAAACATGCATTACCTTGTGGGTGACGTGCTCGTGACAGGGCGGGATGTAAACATTAACGTGGTCCTCCTCGTTAGCTAGCCTCTCATTCATGAGTAGATGACATGAAACTGCTCACCACAAGGTTTTTGGATTATCTTGAGGATTCTTGAGTTTTTGGCTTAGCGCACCACAAGTGAAGTGCCATCTAGTTCCATTATATTCAAGGGAAGGCAGAAATCTTTACAGCTGATATCTCCAGAACTGAGCAACTCACACCAAAACAATCCAGATGGATAAATAACTCTACAGGTAAGAGGAAAAATTAGTATTTTTGATTTTGTGGTGAACTGTCCCTTTAAGGCTACTGTAAAAAGGCCTTAAGTATTGTTTTGTTTTGTTTTCTGATTAAAACAAATGTATAATGATGCACGGTCATATGACTACCTCTTCACTACCTCAGTCCTGTTCTGGCACGGTTTGCTGGATCTCTACTGCAGTTAGTAAGTGAGGATAAGGGGAGGCTTTGACAGAGATTTGTGTACAGACAAATCAAAGTTTTATCGATGTTTGTGACAACTCCTGCTTGTAACCGGCGGAGTTGGATAAATGGAACAAATTACTCCCGGCCCCTGTAAATTGGCTTTCAGACACTTTGTTTTGATCACCTTTAATCTTCACTGCTGCACATTGTATTTGCATTGCCTAATCATCCCTCCCCCACCCCTGTGGCACTCAGACAGTCAAGTAAGAATTGTTGTGTCTGGTGCAAAACAATGTGACAGCTTTTCAACATGCTTTACATCAAGGGCCACATTAGAGGAGTCTGAATTTACTGCGTCATCCTTGAAGATGCATTATGTGCTTTTTCCTCGACGACAAGCTAAAATAAACTCTCTGTCTTTTTTCAGCTTTAGAGGGAAGCATTTGACGAATTGATGCTTGCATAATATAGATCTCTGTTTCAAAGGCTCACGAGTTTACAAATGGCATTATCCACAACCAAACAATGCACCATGATGCAATCTCACTTTTCAAGTCTAACTCATATGTTGCCCCTTTTTTTTTCTGGTTTTAATATGTGATGAAGATGAGAATCCTCACAACACACCATGCTGTCCTTCGTTTCATACGTTTCATATTGTAATTTGGGGCTGTTCATTTGTTTTCCAGGTCCGTGGGGCAGATGCATGGGCAGCGACTGTGGCCCAGGTGGCAGCCAAAGCCGGGCAGTCTGGTGTGCCCATGTGGACGGCTGGACGACACTTCACACCAACTGTGACCAGGGCCAGCGTCCCTCCAACCAGAGAAACTGTTTCCGTGTGTGTGACTGGCACAAGGACCTTTATGACTGGAAACTAGGTGCCTGGAATGAGTGCGTGCCAGTTTCAGCAAGGACCTTCGGGGCCCCACGGCCCGCCACATGCAGTGGAGGTGAGGAGGGCATTCAGACACGGGAGGTGGGCTGCATACTCAAGTCAGATGGGTCTCCAGCAGAGGATGCCATCTGTGAGTACTTTGAGCCCCAGCCTCGCCTGGAGCAGGCATGTTTGATTCCTTGTCCCCAGGATTGCGTGGTTTCCGAGTATACGCCATGGACATCCTGCTCCAAAACGTGTGGAACAGGCCTCAGGAACAGGATCCGTAGTGTCATGGTTCCTCCTCTTTTTGGAGGTGCAGTTTGCCCCAACCTAACTGAATTTCAGTCTTGTAAACCAGGGCCTTGCACAGGTCCAGAGGGCATGTACAGTCTCAGGGTTGGACTGTGGAGCCCTTGCGCCCTCCCAGAGACTCGGACTACACGCCAAATTAAGCGCAGGAAAGGTAAAGGCCAAGGGCTCAGGGAGAGAGCAGGAGTCAAAGATCCAGAGACCAGGGAGCTTATCCAGAAGAAACGAACCAGGAATCGCCTTAACCGTCAAGAGAGTCCATTCTGGGACATCCAGGTGGGCTACCAGACTCGGGACGTGACCTGCATACATAGGAATGGGAGCACTGTGGGACGCAAGTGAGTGGCAACATTTTTATGTTAATGTGACAGTAAAGTTAATGTTTTCCCCCCCTCACTAGTACATGCCCCTTCAATTTTTTGCCTAGGCCATGATGAAATATCTGTTTTTCTAATTTCATGTTTTCTATCCATCTGTTTATTTTTCAGCAAGTAAACTGCTCCTCATATTTCTTTTTTAGCGTTGACATTTAGGTTTGCTGGTCCTTAAGTCAGTGCGGTTCTAACAGCTGCACATGATGCCAAATTTGTCTTCTTTAAAGTTTTTCATCTCTCTGTCAGGAGGTGACACGGATGTTTATCAGCTGTGTCTTTGTCACTGCCGTGCTGTCAGAGCGATGAGGCTCAACTACCACAGTGTATTTGATGTCAACTTCCGAGGATGAATGTGGCAAAGCAACTCTGTTCATGACATGAGATAAATCTCGGCCAAGACTTTTTGTGGCTTTTCAAAAGAAGCATTTTTCTGGGTTTTTGTCCTCTGCTTTTGAATATATATGTAATGGTATGTTCCAAGAGGTGAATTAATCAAGTGTCACTGAAAATGTCTTACTTGCTAAGCCGTGAAGTCAAATTGCTACACTAAATCTTCTCAAGTAAATATTGATGGGAAGGTTTATTTTCTGTATTTTAAGGTTAAATTAACTTCTAGGAATGGATCACAAAAAAAGTGTTATCTATGAAGTTTATTGTGCTGAGGTTTTGAGATGGAAGTTCTCAAAGCCATACTGGCTTGTATCTGGTCAAAGTTTGTCACTAGAAAAGTGTTTTCACATTCCTCTAGTAAAGGGGGAGATGTCCATGCACTTCCTAAAAATATGAGATTCAAACCAGGCTAGCTAGATTTGGTACGTCACAAATACAAAAGCCAATCGCTGTCCATCAATCCATCCATTATCTATCACTGCTTATCCTGGGGGGGGGGGGGGGGGGGG
>JBBPCS010034308.1:0-21786 GCA_037974645.1 Hollardia meadi
GAAAAACTGCCTTTTAGCAGGCAGAAACCTCGGAGCAGACCCCGGCTCTATGGTGGGCGGCCATCTGCCTTGACCGGGTGATGAAGACTGATTGAAAAGATGAAGATTATATAACAGTAACTTCTTTAAAATGATGGAAAATGCAACAACTGTGGAACAGCAGGACAGATCATAACTGATAACAACCTTTCCCTGGTTTAGACACAGTTCTTCATCTCAGCTGTGATGATGAGGCTGCAGAGATGAACGAGTTCCTGTGTCTTTTGACCCAAAGGACCCCAAGGACTCCAGACAGAGGTAGTTGGGTGAAAAAATATCTAATTTAACTTCATATCCTTTCCATGTGGTTAGGGAAGGAAATTTTAATTACCCTCGGAATAGTGATAAAATGTTCTGTTTGTTAATGACGCATCATTTCTAATGAATGGAAGAACAATCATGACATCTAACAAATGAACAACCTCCAGTTCTGCCATGACCCCCAGCGGCCTTATCCATCTTTGTACACCCCCCTCCACAATGCCCTCAATTCACCTCCAAGAAGCCACTAACCATTTTATCATGCACTATGCTCTGTCCTCCCACTCTGCCATCCATAATATCTGTTACCTCATTCTATCAGCCCACATGAACACAATCGCTTCAGAGACCAATTATTTGTTCGATCTATTACACTAGCAATTCTGAAGCAATGCAAATGGGATGTGGTGAAAATCTAATTTAGCAGTGCTGGAGTCATCTCAGGGCAGCACGTTATAACCAGAGTAAATACCACCTCATCATTGCAGCATGTTATTGAGCCATAATCAGAATCAAACATTGACGCCCATTAGTCGCTCAGGAAAAGTTCTAAGTCTTTCACAAAACTCTTTAGGGAAAGTGTAAGGATTATCAACAATTAGCATGGGACTGAATAATCTTATAATAACCATATAATCATAATTATATAATAATCTTCTGCTCAAAACTCACGGTCAAAAAATAAATAAATAAATAAAATAATAATTCAACAGGGAAAAAATATATAGACTTAAATAATTACCTGCTTTTGTTGTAGCATTAAGTAATCCAAACTCTGTTCTTCCTAACTGATCAGCTGAGTAATATTAGTGGCTACTTAGCTATCTGGCTAAGCCACTGTACCATCAGCTAGCAAACAATAGCTAATATGATATGAATATCAATATAATTAAGCTTTATAGTTAAGATTTATGGTTTTAAAGCTGCATTAGGTCTATCTGGCCACTCGAGAGCAGAGAAAAAATAACAACCACCAGAGAATGTGCAATATTAGCATTCATTTAGAGTTGTGTTTGTGTCCACCTTCACCATTTATTTGGATTCCTATTAGCTTTAACATAGTGGTTGCTAGTCTTCCCGGATGAATGGAAGCCCAATCTTCACACTTCTAGCTAAGAGTTGCAACATCCTTGACTTTGTTCACAAGCTAATCGCTTACTGTGTCCGCCTATTGTTTGGTGTTGGACATTGGTAGTACAAAGTGTGTTTATCACAGCTTTTTTTTTTTCTGAAAAGAGCTGCCCGGTGCAGGAAAGATCGTTTTTAAAAACTGAATTTATGGGCCAAAAAAAAAAAAAAAAAGGGCTTAAAGACGCTAAAGTGGTCAAGCAACACCTTCCACATTACCCATAATAATTGGAATTGTTAAATATTAAAAATATTTGAGAGTTAAGGCTCATTCTTGAATCATAGTAAAAGGACAAAACAAGGATCATTTACGGGAATTGGTTTCCTAGTTGTCATCCAAATGGAACTTTGGTCATGTGATGACAAGTTATCAAAAACAGGGGGGAAATGCTCCGGGAAAAAAGTTATTAAGTGGGCAGTGGGTTGAGATTATTTAGTCAAATGAAAATTATGAGTGGAGCTGCAAGTAACACTACTTGTGTCAAAGACAACATACAGAAGAGGATACTCAGGAGTTTCAGACTTGAGATAACAGTTTAATTTATAATCAGATATCAACACAGACATTTTATTTAAATAGCCCAATATCAAAAATCACAAATTTGCCTGAAGGGCTTTACGAATGTAAAACATACAGCGGCCTCTATACCTTAGATAATGGAAATAACATTATTAGCTGTGAGACATGAGAGTCCCCTGTCTATGAACAAGCATTAACTGGTCTGACCAATGCTAGTACTCCATCTCAGTAATGGAGTCATTAAGGTCCCATGGGCGTAGACACAGCTTTAAGTTTTGACGGATGCTATATTTATTTGTCAAAATGAGTGATATGCACATATACTAGGTGTGTGTGACAAAAACCTCAAGGTGTTCTCACGGTCAACAACATCAACAACTTTATTAATCATCCGTCTACCTTCTCTACGTAGGGGGCAGTTGATTAAATTTTTTATCTTGATGGTTGATTTACCCAACTTTTTATCCTCAACAGAACAGGCAATCATCTTTGATCACCAAAGTCAATTCTAATGTATTATATCAGGGGTGGGTTACTTTTTCTTAAAGTAAGCCAAGGGCCAAAAATTGGACTGTTGGACTGACTGCAAATCAGGTTGTTTTCAAACTGACCTTTGTTGTCTGGGCACAGTATGCGAGCTGCTCTTTCAAAAATTCACCATCAGAGAAAGGCTTGCCCTGTTTCGTGAGCTTGTATGACAGCATGTAGTATGTAGCTGCAACTTGTTGCAGATTCTTACATGTTTGACTGCTTTGTAAAAAATATTCTGCCTGGCAATTAAGTTGGAACAGTTTCAGGGCTTTTACTTTTCTTTCCCTCAATGACAAGTTTGTCGCATAGTTAGCATGCTTGATGGAAAATGAACACAGCGATACTCTCTTGGCATATCAAACATACTGCCTTTGAACCGACACTTGTGACAAAATATTTAATTGTCCACTTAAAATGTTAAGATGCGTGACAGGGAAATTAATTAATCCAATGTAAAACATATAGAATGTAAAAAAGTCTCATTAACATCCAAAAAGATGTTTTTTAAACATACTACTTTGACATTTGACATTTACTACAAGTGCTATTCAATCACTTCTACTCAGCTAGATATACCTTATTTGCTGTTGTGTGAATTTACTTGACAATGGGACATAAACATACAAAGACAGGATCTCAAATTACCTTAAAGGGCATTAGCGATCGGCGCCAACATCATACAACAGTCGATATAAAAAAGTCTCTGAACACCACAGAGACACCAGCAAATCATAGATTTCTACACCATGTGACTTTTGTTTACCTTTATGACTGTTGCCAGGACAGGACTGTTTACATCCTACCAGGTTTCACTGCCACCACTCCCCCCCCCCACCCCCACCCCCCTGTCAAAGGCTGGAATGCTAATGGACTTAGGAGACTAGATAATGACCAGACCTAAATAAAGAAACTCTCCCTGATCAAACACATAGTTGTCTCCCTTACAAGAATGTTGAGCCATATATCATGTGATAATACAAAATGTGCGTATGGAGATATATTATTAATAATGGGTCAAGTGATGTGTAACGTGAAAGGTGTGAATTATCACCAACTTTGCTGTTCCCCTGAGCTCCACAGACCATTTCGCGTGTCTCATTGACATAATTTCCAAGAGCAGCTGATGTCAGTTAAAGCTCTGATAAACCTACTGTAGCTACACTACCTGCACAGCACCAAACTGAGACAGACACATGTAGCGAGTAGCTGGCAAACACAGTGGAGCATTCAGCAAGCAGACCAAGTCAGAATGAATGCTAATGTTGCTCCAAGTCCGTTGAATGTGTGAATAGGTAACTGTTAAAGTAGCTAACTAGCTAGCATGAAATATAACCATGCTGTTGTTCATCTACGTCACATTTTTTTATTCCAATAGTCTAAAACTATGTATAGACCTTTTTCACAGAAGACATTTTGACTCGTCATAGCAGGAATAGCTGAAGATGTAAATAATAACATTAAAAATGGCTCCATTCCATGTAGGTAACCACGTATTTTAGAGGGAGATTCCTAGAGAAAGTGCTAGTCCTGCTTTGATAAGACAAAATGTGTGAAAAAGATCTACTAAGTAAATGAGGGGAAACTTCTAAATTTAAAATGTTTAATCCAAGTAATAAATAACACCTTGGTGAAACAAAGTGTTATTTATTACTGGGATTGAATTAAGACAGTGATTGTTATAGTGTTTTACATTGTCTTCTACAATGTCTTCCCACACTTCCATCAAAATACACCATATATCATAAACATTTCTTGTCTATATTGTGCAGCCATACGGAGTGTGTGACTGTTGTGAATGATGTAATGTGGCTCTTACCTGATTGCAGGTGCTGATGTCCACTCCCCCTTTCAGATATTCCAAAACTTTGTCGATGTTCCCTGCCCTCGCCGCTCGCAGGAAACTGGTGTTACTGTCCGACTGGAAGAGACACAGAGGACATACATGATCAAAAATAATCTACATAATGTCCAAACCACATTTATGGAATGGTAACCAAGTAATTTAGCTACTCTGGTTGAATGAGTCACATTCTTTCTTAAAGCAACCCCTATTTAATTGCTTTTAAATGATCAATGAGTGAAACACAGCCAAACTTTGACCCAATGCTTTGCACTGTTTCAGTGCCTTTCAAATGACATCTCATTTAAAACACATACAAAAGCAGCCATGACTGTATTTGAACATGAAGAAGGTTCACAAAAAAGTAGAAGTATCAGTTCAAATAAAGTCTGTTTATCTGTCTGACACACACAGATCCTCTGTCCCATAAAACACTTCAATTCACTGAATGATACTGTCATACTTATACTGAGTTACAACCGGGTCTCAGACAAATAATACATCAATGCAACTAATTCATAATCTGTCATAATCATCGCCATTGCAATATTGTTAAAAAGCATCTTATTAGCAGATGGATCCTCAGACCTGCAGTCACTGAGCTAAGGTACATTGATTTTGTGAGCTATGGTTGTGGCCGCATCCCAAGGACCACGTTAACTTTACCTAATTAGTATGCAAAAGATGGCAATGTGATCAGTTCCACACACACTAGATTTGTATTTCCCTTTCCCCTGACGATCGCGGGATATTTAAAGGGGGACTTTCACGATTTTCAACCAGCTTTGTATCATCACAGTGTGGGTAGTATGTGCAAATGAACAGTGTTGAACTCCTCTACCAGTTTGCCTCACTCACTTATTAGTAAAAGGCCTCCGGAGGCCTTTGTAAAGCCAATTTCTTAGCATGTTGTGAGGTACTGTGTTGTTGGCCACAGACATAACCTTGAATTTGTTGGCATGAAGTGGTTGGTTGGAGAATGCTTGTACTCATGAATTGTTTGTCATGTTACCATGTTTTCATTACAGATGGTAAAATGTATTGTGAATTATTGCTTACACAACAAGAGAAAAAATTACAGCATGGACACAACCAACTTTTAAAATTTTCTATAAAAGAAAAGTTGATTTCTTGAATGTCTGATTGGAATCGAGCAGAATCTCAACATGAATAATTATGTACAATTATTGTGTAGTCATTATTAGACATATTTTGTTCCTTAGTGCTCACTAATGTGCACTGGGAAGGACATGTCCCCTGTCTGTTTTTGGATGCTGAGTGAACTGCAGTTGGAAACAGACCAGGATTGTGAGGAGGCAGAATGATTCAGCATTTTCCTCTCAGTGCCTTGACTAAAGCTAAATTCTGCCTCACACAGTTTGTTCAGAGCTCCCAGTGCTCTGCTCCTCCTGTGGAGAAAACGCTGTGATGTTTATTTTTACTGCATTCACGCTGTGTTACTCCTTCCACAGGGAGGTCAGAGGGCAGATGCAGAGCTGCTGTAGCACCACACTGGGGGATGGTTTTGCTCATGGACACTTCAGCAGATGTTTGGTTTGTTTTCCAGCTGAGGAATAGTCTCTCATTGGCTGTCAAGGTCACAGTTAGGAAGCCTTTTCACTGTTGACAGATATTAAACCCTTTTCCTCATACAAAATGCAGAGATCAGAGGAAAAGACTGCAGCACTGATGATGCATAACATGAGCAGTGACACTGCAGGTGTCTACTTCATGTACATACAGATGGTTGTGGTCTGATGTCTCTGGCTGACCTGCAGTCAGCTGCTCTGTGATTGCTGCAGAGAACTGCACTGCATCACTCAGACACACAGCCACTGGAGCTTCCTGCAACATCACCACGATCACCTCATAGAACCATACTGATGTTCCTCCACAGTTAAGTCAAGTAAAGTCAAATTTTATTAATATAGTGCCAATTCACAACAAAAGTTATCTCATGACACTTTACATGTAGAGTAGGTCTAGACCTTACTTTTTATTATTAGTTAATTTAATTATTTATTATTATTAAACTACAAAGACCCAACATTCCCCCATGAACAAGCACTTGGCGACAGACCCCGACTCGAGGTGGGCAGCCATCTGCCTTGACCGGGCTTGTCACCGAGCAGGAATGCCTTCTTTTTTTCATATTTCCAGACAATACAGGTCAGCAAAGTTGCTGGGACAAATTTGAGTTAACCATGATCAAGGGCAGGAAGGCTTAAGGAGCTGTAAACATCTAGACAGTCTCCATTCATTGGGCCCTATGTACTTTAGCATTGTTTTTTTTTTGTTGTTTTTTGGTACCGCCTCTTGTCTGCCAATCCAACCAATGTGCATCGCTTGCATTGATTTGATTGGTTGACTGACTACACATAACATAACTTTTCCAGTTTACATTGCAGGGAGTTTACAATTCAGACATTCATGAGTTCTTTGTTCAAGAAATACAAAATATGTTTGAAAAACAGTACCTCGGCATGGGGGGATAAATCTGGAGGGGCTAAAATGAGCTGGGGGGCCCCTGCTGACCACCTGTTTGTGGCAATTTAGCCAAACACAATTTTATTGGGGAATATGAGCCATGTCAATTTTAAGGTAGACAGCAGGAACACCATAAGACCCTTATAATATCACTTTTGATTATGTTCTACCATTCATTTACACAATAAATGGGGCTTTTGGGGGTCCTGACAGGTAGTTCCAAACTTTTGGTGTTCCAGCCTTGCTGCTTGACAACTTCAGCATATTATAAGCTTTTATAGGTACCACTGTACGTGTTGTTACTTTCAGTGTTTATAGGGCTAAGCTAGCCCTTTCACCCCCTTTCCAGTGTAGCTGTAAACTAGGCTCAACACACTGCACTGAATGCAGAGAAGTAAGTCTGATATCAATCTTATCTGATTCTGGGTGAGACATCAAACACAGGGATTTCCAAAAATGTCACAGTGCTTCCATGAAGTGATCACTCTGAAGAGTCTGATCCCTTGAACTGAAACAACACAAGCCACATCTCTACAGGCCTTTGCAAAACAGTTCAAGTAACATGATTAGATGAAAAGTTGGGAAACTCTTATAAGGACTCATAATAACTGAAAAATGTAGCAAACCTCCACCCTATAATGCAATATATATTGTTCTTACCTAGACCTTTAACCTTATTTTTCACACATCATGGATGACGGAGAATTTCCTGTCCAGAAATATTTCCAAAATTCATGTACATGGTCTAATGTTTTGTAAGTTATATATTGCATATAGCAGTTTTGAAATAATAATAATCTAATTTCCAATATTTCATATTTCAGGAAGGAAAATGAATACCAAAATGGCCAAACCAAAGATTCTCATTCACCATCAAACAAGAAAATACCTCAAACAAGGTCTGGAAAGACTTCATACGGCCTCATCCATGTTCATGGTTAGCATTGTTTTCTAGCAGCACTGCACAAAGCAGCCATTGCAACAGTCAAGCCTGTCAGATAATATTGTCACATTCCCTCCAGAGCTGCAGAGTCACATTATGCAAGACCTTGCCCTAATCATTGTTCTGTGACTGGCGGGTTTCTATAGTGACACTTAAACCAACAGGACTCTCAGACAAGTGGGGCTTTTAAATGGAATACATTTAACATTGGAGAGAAAGGGAGAATTGTGGCAGCCAGCTTCCTACAGAAATAGTTTCATAAGTCCTGGTTATGAGGAGCTTAGACAGTTTGTCATGTCTTTGATGGAGAAATGTTGAATGTGCTGTGCAGATGGGGAAAAAATGCTTTCAAAGGCCTACAGGTACATGAAGGTCACGCTTGGGGTGAGTCGGCAATAAATAGGAATAGAAATTAAAAAAGAATAAAAAGGAACCTTAGTCAAGCATGAAGGTCATTACTTTTCTGTTGCTTTCACCACTGTTAAAAAGTACATGTTAGAATAGTGTTAGGGAGAAATGAAAGAAATATATTCCCAATAACACTGACTGCATCAAATGTATATTAATGCATATATCCTTTCTAGAACAATCTGTTCCTGCTTCTGTTTCAGCTTACGTCTAGACAATTCATGACTCAATCAAACCTGCCAAGCGTGACAAGGCACAGTCCTAAAGCTCCTCCACCAACACATGACATCAAACATTAATTTACACAATCACTGTCTTTATCTCTGGAGTGCAAGGAGCTTCATCAATAATGCAAACCACACACACACACACACACTGTGAGAGACCAGTGCCCAGGCTGGGAGCATCCTTGCCCCTCCCAGTTACCACGGAGACAAGCACTGCCCTCTCTGGTGGTAACCATGACAACAAGGCTTTCTGTCTGTCAGCACAGCTAGCAAACAAAGCACAGAAAGCATAAAGTGTAAGAAAGAGAAGCTAAGATGTAGTGAGCAAAGATGGATGATTTAATATTCCTTCTTCTTCTTCTTTAATGGTTCTTTAGTTGTTCTATGCTTTGGTTGAGGTGCTACATACCACCCACTGCCATAGAAAGAACCCTTTAAGCCCTGTGCGGTTCTTTAGCAGTTCTTTAAAGTGGTTGAGGTGCTATATATCACCCTGCCTTACAAAGAACCAGTTAAGCCCCAGTATGGTTCTTTTGAGGTTCTCCTACTGGTTCTTCAGCTTAATTTAGTGTAGTTGGGGAAAGAATAAAATTAAAAACTACATTAAATACAGTGCATATTGTAATGTATAGTTCAGTTTCACCACTCATTGCTTCAGTGTCATTCCCAAAGACAGCAGTCAGCTGTTTAAAAGAAGGTGCTGTATATTAGAACATAGTGGAGCATTCAGCAGTTAAAGAGCAGCTAAAGAGTCAGACATTTTTCTCATGAGTCAGTGTTTTAAAAAATGAGTGTAAATACTGGACTTGCATTTGAGGTGGCCAAAAACACAACTCCAAATAAATGACAATGTTTCTCTGTATCTGCTGGATGCCTCAATAACGTTAGCCCTGACATATGCAAGGTAAAGATATGTCGCACCTGTGTGTCTGTCAGCTTGTTTTAGAGTTCTTCTGCCTTCTAGTGGCTAAAAAGTGATTAATGCAGCTTTAAGCCAAGTATTGGCATGTAAGCTACTTCAGCCAATAGGCCTAATTAATATTCATGCTCTCATCAAGTATACCAAAAACAAAACACATTAAACTGCTAAACTTGCATTATGATTAACTAATATCACAAATTTAACGTAAAACTTATTCTAACGTGAAACATTTATAACCTTCAGAAGAGCTTAAAGAGGACATGCAGCCCACATTACAACAAGAGTACGAAATAAACACACAAATAAATTGTAGCTGTGTCCTTGTTTATTTGATTGAAGGAGCACATTCTATTCCTAGCTGTCTGGATGCAATAACAGTATCTGTGTTTACTAGCAACAGCACTTCTCCCGTCGGTGCAGGCTCTGTGTATATGTGTGTGTGTGTGTGTGTGAAGAGCTCCTTTGATTTGTGTTGCAGACATTAGTCGATGAACACACCCACTGTTTTGAGATTACAACAGCACTTCAATCAGTGCAACCAATATCATTACAACCACCAGGGGGGGTCTTGACTCAAATAAAAATACTCTTGCAAGACTCTTTTTCTCTTTCATTTCCCACTAAATGCACACATACTTGCTAAAACATACTTGCATAAACTAAAGTAGGAGGGAATTACACTTCAAAACTGCACATGACTACAGTATATCAGTGTAAGGGTGGGTCATGGGTCAAGATGTAGAGCCCCCTAGAATAGACTATGTCTAAAAGAGGAGGTGTAATAGGGGGGGTCTTCAGAGAGGACAGTCAGAACGACCATTAGCACTGCAGGTGTCACTGGAGTTCTGCTTTTTACACCTCAGAAGAAGAATAGTACAGACGCTTACCAGACGCTAACCCTATTACTGTTATTATCCATTCATGTGGGGTTTTTTAACCGGTGTAAAAGAAAGTACAAATGTGTCGAGGACAATTCTGAGTCAGAAAACTGATTGCAAACAGTCAATATGTCTGACGTCCCCACACACATGCAAACATTCAGTCAGAGAGAGACAAGTCTGCCTGTTGTAATGAAGTCCAGCTCTGTTCGTCACACTTTGCTGTTTCACTGACTTTTCTCTCCGTTTCTCCTCTCATCCTCCCTCTTTCATCCTAGCAGATAATAGAAGCTCATCTGGAAGCTGTCCTGCCAGGGGTCACTGCAGGCTGTCAGGTCACTGCCTCCTCCTCCTACACACAGGCCAATTACAGCAGTCTGGACCCTCCTGTGCCAGTCGCTGACTTACATCACGTAAAACATACAGTATACGACTTTTTAGATCTTATCAGTGGAAGGAGTTGGATATGACAGTTGGAGTAAATGTAAAAGGTGAAAGCAACTCTGACTCTGATTAGCACAAGACCTTGAGTTTACTTTTAATGGTACTTAACTTATTTAATCTGAGTGTAACTTTAAAGGATCATAAGGGGAGTTGTGAATGTTTTAGCTAATCATCTATTAATCATGTGTAACATGTTGGCAAACCTTTGTGCATTTACACTTCCACCAGTTACAGAGCAACATTAACATTTATTTGAGTCGTATTTGTGTCCACCTGATGAATCAGCGTAATTCCCAGGGTGTCGAATACTGCTGTTTTGTTACAACCCTTGGCGTCTCATCCAGATGCAGAGGGTATCCTTTAGCATTTGTGTGAGACGTGCCAGGCTTCAAGCTAGCTCCAATGTAAACCCATCCATGTCAATATGAAATGATCAGAGCAACTGCTCAACCATGGTAGCACACAGAGCAAGAGGGTCCCAAGAGGGGTGGATGCTGGGGTTTAAGTGAAGGGTAACACATAAGATCTTTACCTAGAGGACCGGTGTTCACATCCGGTGTGAAACCAAACGTCACCAATCTTTTCGTAAACCTGATCAAGCAGTTTTGTGCCTAAACTTAACCATGGTGCCATTTCACGTTAACCACATGTCAGAAAGGCTTTCTCAGAGGGCTTTGTGCATCGCATACAGATGTGAAGGGTCTTACAAAGAGTCGGTATCTGACGACCTGGGATGAGAAGGTGTTGGACGAATGTAAATCCAATATTCAATATTCACTCTCCTTTAGCTCTTGTTTTGTCTGATACAGTCATGTAGCCAGCAATTAGTTTCAATTAGTGCATTGAACAACTAAAACAATAAGCTGAAAGAAACTAAAAAGCTCTGTATAAAGCTGAGGAGAACTACAAAGTTGGTGATAATCATCTGTTGGTTCGTCATTATATTATGATATATAATTTATATATCATTAAATTATATTATAGTGATGAAGTTAGCATGTAGTCTGGAATTGGAACAGCTTTTTTTTTTTAACAAGCATAGGAGCCATCAAAAGGATCATGTGAATTAAAAACCTACTGTTCACCAGGTGAATAATATGTGTGTCATGAGCATCTTGGCACTATTTGAAATATAATACTGTATATATCCAAATCCACAATGTCAACATTAGCTAGTTACAGTATATGGTACAACCTTGTATTCAGCCTATTTATGTTAATGTTGCCAACTTGTCTGAGATTAAAGCAGTTTCTTAAAACAAAGCATTAAGGCAGGTCAAACACTGACACAAAACTGTCACTTAAGTCAATAAGCCTCATTTAGAAACAAAAAAATATATGGAAAAGTCACTCATTAAGATTCAGCACCAGACGAAATGAGTGATATTTTTTCCCCAGCAGCAATGGCATGCTGCTAAAGTCATTACACCGCTTTTCAAATTAGCCACAAGAGTCCTCATGCTGCTGTGCAGGGACACTTAAGGAACAAAAATGTCACACTGGCCTTTCAAGGGAGAGGGGAGGTAACAACACCCCACCCCATCCTGCATACACTCACACACTAATACACACAGAAGCTACAAACAAACAGCTCACACCCAAAACTATTTGTCTATACCTGTCAGTACTTATTACAAGGTACAAAGCAGTATTTATTCTGAAGTACATACGCTTTCATTGAAAACAGAATAAAGGTATCTAATGTGAAAAACAACAGAATGCATGTAAGTTGAGCAGCTTGTCAGTGACAGATACAAAGAAGAGTTCAAAGACCAAAATAAAAATAACTGAGGACTTAAAGGCGAGAGCTGACACCTCCTTCCAAGTGCTTCAAAGATTCTGCTTTTAAAAAAACTTACTTAAAACCTTCTCATCTGTAAAAATCTCCTAAAATACCACACAAACAGCACTTCAGGAGCGTCCCAGTTGCCTGAAAGTGCCTGCTGCACCTGCCAGTGTGGGCTCTTACCAGCATCAGTGGAGGCTGCACAGGAAAATGCTCCACACAGTAGTAGTCTGGCAAAGCATTCTGGTCCAGGGCCGACTGGCTCCCGGTGGTCCTAAGGCCCTTGTCCGAGCCGCACACCTTACACATGGCCGCATTGCCCATGGTGCAAGGTTTGCAAGTCTATCCCATCAGAACGTAAAGGAATCTGAGTGGGTGCATCTAATCACTCTGATAATCCACTCCCTGTTTCCCCTACCCTCCCCCTAAAAACCTAACAGACTACCATCCACGGGGGGGGGGGGGGGCCCCCCCGCAGTACAGCCAAACCACACTTCCCTTTGGCTTCAGTGCTCCCTGTCCCGGTTGCACCACGTGACTGGACTTATGTTCTGTGACTACTGCCAGCACAGTGCTAGCTCTTCCTCATTGCTAATTCCAACTCTGACCATTGACCAACACCCCCACCCCCACTCCAACGGGCTATTTTTACACCCACCAGCATAGCTATGCATGTAGAGAGAGAGAGCAGAGAGAGGGTGGTCGGCATAGGGCGGCGGGCCAAAACAGGAAGGGGAGGGGGCACCACAGACACATTAAGCGTGGACTGACATGAGGCCTACTGTATATGTGCCGATAATTTGTGATAATACTCAGTGTTTGTTAAATCAAGACCTTCATATTCCAAATGAGACCTTAAAAATCTCCTTGAAATCCAAGATAATATCCATCATCCATCAATGGCTCCACTGCCCAAAGACAGCCAGTGTTGTGTTGACCAACAGATGCTACAGTTCATGACTGTCAGACTGATACATTATCTTGTTTACACTTAATTGCAAAAATACCCCTTTCACACTCAACCAATTTATGTCTTTGGTGGTTTGGGAAGCTATCTGATAGTTATCTGATAGTAGTCTAAGAGTTTTTATTTCCTTGTTATTATTTGTTATTCATATCCGGAACTCAACAATGAGGATTGCCCACCTAACTCAGAGCAAGTAAAATGCCACGCTTACTAGCTAGATTTATCTGGAGCTGATACCTAAGGAGTACGTCATCTCACTCCCTTCTTGCACATGGCAAAAAATGAGACAATGACAGTGGGTAGAGTTGTTTATGATCTGAAGAGAAAGCAAACATTTAAAATATCCTGGAAACAGGAATTTACTTGGGTGACGTTAGAGGATTTGGGTGAAACACCAGATATGCATTGCACAAGTTGCTGCAAGTTTGAAAGCAAGGCAAATAAGATAATTACCTTTAGTCTTTGGTGTTATTTGACAACTGCTAATAAATAAAACTATTATGGGGCAACTACAAATGTACTTTGGGTAAGTAGATTTCTGACCCCCAAAAAACATCAACAGTGAACCCTGATATCATCACTTTTCTGTTCCTGTTGTTTGCTGTAGCAAAGATAGAAAGGTAGAAAGATAGTCTATTCCTGTTCTCACTCTGGCCTACAAAGCTCTCATTGGTCAATTATTTCTCCAACTGGCTGAAACTGCCATCATTGAGCATTACCCCAGCATTTTGACTTGCTTAACAAATCAAAGGTAAGGGTGGCAATTCAGAGGTCAGAAACCAGGCCACTATAGAGGTTATCATTTCCCTGTGATAATGGCACCTTAACTCAATAAAATTACAGCCTTATTTGTCCCTGTTGCATTTCATCATGCTTTATCCGTCATCCTTTGTGTTAGCTGGTGGATAGTTGTTAGCTAGGAAGCTATATTTAAATTTATTTTTTTTCACAAGTTACTAACCTTCTGGTGTTTTTGGTTATAAAAGATACAGTGGAGAAGGCTGTGTGCATCCAGCCCAGGGAAAGCAAGATGGATACAATCAGATTTGTGAACTGGTTAACAGAGATGCATTTACGCTGCTAAGTGCAAAAGGAAAACGTATTAAATCCCATGTGGATTATACGTAGACACAACAGATTTACCAAGCATAAATGGGGCCAAAGTTGCAATATGTAGAGTTCCACAGGTTCAAATTACAGCAAATATGATGGAGCTTCTAGTCTGGCATTTGTGCAGATGTTTCACTTCATTGTTTTGGCCGGCAATGACAATGTCTTTGACTGACTGGGTAAAGTGAACATTCATTTGTCTATTACTGAAATGATAAATTGGGCCAGCATTAGCCTCATCAACCTTACAGTTGCAATATGACTAAATTGATCAACCCATCTCACTAATGTCAGTAAAGAAATATCAGTCTAATATACACATGCCAGAAAGTAATACTGGGAAATAATACTGTCAGTGTATATCCCCCTGCTGATTGCCATGAGAGAGTGTGGAGCGGCTCCTTTAAGGCTTCATATACAACCAGTGTAACCTGCCTCCATGTGACCTTTTCCTTTATGCCTTCATCCCGTCTGAAAAGTAAGCCATGCTTTTTACTGCATGCTTGTTAAAAACCTTCTACCTCCAAGATGAACTATTTGGAAAAGAGTGGCTTTTCTTGATTAAGGTCATCAAGACAATTACAGGGTAAATTCTCTTCACTGTCTGGCATTAAAGTCTTATATATTGGCAGAGCAGATTGGCAATAGACTGATTAAATCACCAGGCTTTTCACTAGTCAAGTTTCCTTTTATTCAGCATTGTGATCACTAGACCTCATGTCATGGACTGTTTAATGGAAGCAGGCATGTGTTTCACTAATGCAGATCTGTGTCAGACTGTAGCCCAGAGCCGAGCCATATCGATTCAGCAGGTCTGAATGCAAATTAAAGTCACACAGACCTTTTCATGGCAATTGATTCACACACAAATTCATAGAATTAATGCTATGCTATTTGATAGAAGCCTCAGACACCAGGTCCCTGCTGTCTCTACATGTCGGCATATGTCTTATCCACAGTCAGATGTACGATGTATTCACCCTGTGTGCATGTATGTGTCCTTGTCTCATAACATCAGAGAGGTAAATGTCCCCATTCTCTTTGCAGTCTTCTAGGTCATGACTCAGACAATAGTCTCACTGTAGAAAATATCACCCAAACAATTCTCATTCACTAAATATGTTAGCGTAGGGAGAGACTCCTCATTGTTGGGAGTCACAGAAACATAATGAGAAAGCAGCTCTGGAGTTCTCTATGAATGAATGAATGAATATAAAACAAGTAAACAAGCACATGATCATCACATTTACCATTACTGACAAAATGAGATCTGACAAAGCTTTTTAAATTGAGGCCAAAAATGTTTTAGGTGCAAAACTGAAAACTTTAAATTTTAAACAGAAACAACGAATAGCTGTCAAACTGAAGAACTATGTTCAGAAACAGAGCTAAACATTTCCTGCTCTGGAATCAGCTACACTTCTTGCCAATTAAAAAAGAAAACTCAAATGAGATCAGCATTTGGAGGGAACTGGAATTTCATCCATCAGTAATAAAATGTAATGTTGACATTTGTGTGGTTCTTGGGTATTTAAAAGAGCCTTGAAATAGTCAAGAAGAGGGGAAAAAAACCCAAAGCATGAATTCATTTATTTTCATAATAAAAAGTAAGATATGGCCTGACTATTGGGACATTGGACCCTGCCCTTTCCAAGTTAAAAACTTGATTTTTTTCTTGTTAGAATGTACATCAATAACTAGAATTTTTTCATATTTCCAAATTGTAATCATTTTATAACACCTGGAAAAAGAAAAATGAAATGGGGTTTTGGGATTGGTAGCCCTTGCAGGCTTGCAAATGAAGAATTGCATGTCATCTGCATAGTTATGAAATCTTACACTGTGTTGTATAGCGCGACAGGGTTGTGTTATGAGAGCAAGTGTCATTTTGAATCCAGTTCCAAGCTGGTCAAATTCAAATACCTTGATTTATCGTTCATTAGAGTATAAAAGAAAACATTCAGGGAGTCATTTACTATTTGAATAAATATGTTTGAGTTTTAGTTATTAAATATTTAGTTATTTATGGATTTGATGCTTTATGTCAATGATAGTTAAACCTAAAAAAAGATAAGGGATTCAGATGTTGTAAGAACATTTGCTGTACTCAGGTAAAAAACTATGTATAATGAAAAAAAGGTGTGGAACAAGTACAGAACCCCAAGGAACAACATGGAAACATACTCACAAATACTTTAAAACTGTCTCCGTGTTAAATATCTAGTGACTTTAAACCTTTTCGATTTAAGATGGCAGCAGGTTTGGATAATCTTAAAATATGCCAAATGACAGAATGATGTTTGATGGCAGATTTTACAGACTGGCACCTCGGACTTTCACTGAATGAACAGGCATGCTGTAAATCCTGGTCAGCTTGATGGTGATTAGTGCATGAGCAACCAGAGCAACCAATCAGAGGCGATTTTTTATAATTTTTTTTAGCACTACTCTGGAAAAGGGGTGACATACACATGACCAAGGCTTGTCAGGTGAGACTGTATTTGACATTCAGCTGTAAAGATGTTGGGGTCAGGTTCTCTACTGCAGATGTAAGGTGAGATGAATGACCTGCTTCTCTTATGAAAATATCAGGTCATCCGAGCAGTGCTGCTGTGTAGGCAGGTGGTCGTGTTTTCATAGCAGGATCATGTACATGCTCATAAGCACATACACAATGAATTCCATTTTGGTTTAACAAGGTATCATTCTACAGCATCAGAGAGATGTTAACTATTATAAAGTGTCCAGGTCAGTTGATGGAGAAGCAGTAGCAAACAAATACCAAGTGAGGTTGCCAGTATCATTAAACACAGCATGGTTTAAGCGGAATGAAAAGACTCTAGAGGGATTGGTAGGCCTGCAAGGCAAGGATCAGGTCCAGAGCTGCGAAAATTAGACGAGTAATCGCTATCAAAAGACTATCAATCGCCAACTATTTGGATAATCGATTAATTGTTTCAGTAATTTTTCAAGCAAAAATGTCAAACATTTGCTGGTTCCAGCTTCTTAAATGGAAGGATTTGCTGTTTTTCTTTGTCATTTCTGACAGCAAATGAAGAGTCTTCTTTGGGGGTTTCTTTGGGGATTGGACAATAAGAAGCAATGTTAAGACATCACTTTGGGCTCTGGCAAATTGAGCAATTAGATTTTAACAATTTTTTGAAAATTAAATAAATGAAGTGACTAATTGTTAAACTAATCAGATAAGCAGATTATTTGAGAATAAAAAATAATCGTTAGTTCATTCATTGGCCATGAGACCAACAAGGGTATCTAAACTAGCACTATTGGCTTAGAGACCATATTGATTTGATGACGATGCTTTTGTTGTTTTTGGTTTTGACATTTGGACGTTTGCCCTCTTCATTATCTGATATTTCTTCAGCTAGACATCGTGGACAGAGCTGGTAGAGGTTTTGTTCATTAAAGATATAAGTGTAATAATAAAACTGCAGTACAGAAATTAGAAAGTAGTCATATCATCATACATTATCATGAGTAATATTTACATAAATATTCAAGAAAGATGTAATGTTTGTAGAGAAGTTGATGTGCTCCCAGTCATAATTTAGTTTGTTTACAATCGTGGTTTCTACCTTTGAAAATCTATTGGCAATGATTGTGTTTCAAATTGCAGGGAGAAGATACCGATTTATCAAAACTCGATGGAGATGAAAGAATGAAGAAAAGGGCAGGTTGAAAGAGACTGTGGAGCCATGTCTTAACTGATAAATTTATAGCATGTATAAGCTAGCAAGGCCAAAAAGTAGCCTATTCACATCTTCGGCTGTCAATCATGTGACTCTCGCCTTGTCATAGCGGTCTCCTGAGTAGAATAGGACAATGAACAAAATAATGGTGACAAAACCATTGAAATGTTTTCAGCACATGCTAAAACGTGTAACAGAAGGACAAGTCATTACGTCAGTAAACTGACACAGTGATGTCAATTAGACAGCTATTTCTATGTAACATTTGCTAACATCAACAAACATAAGCTACTGGTCATAACAGACCATGGCCTTAGGCATGGCCTTCCACCGCTTTGTCACCCAACAGGCCATTTTACTTTCATTAACCTTCTCCTGCATGTAATTTACTTAACATCTCCTCCAATCTCCTCTCTAAACAGCCATCATCTGCCAAAACACTCATCCAATTATGGCTGCCAGCCGATGAAGCCGTGTGTGTGTGTGTGTGTGTGTGTGTGGTTGAAGACACAAAGGTCAAACCTGGCCCTGGACAGGTGTCATTTCTTCAGTCCCTCACAAGTTTAAGTCACTACTCTCATTTCTCCACAATGCCCACAGAATTACCCCCTCCTCTCCCCTCGCATCCAACAACCCCTCCTCCTCTGTGCTTCCCTCTGTGGGTTGGTAATCCATTGGGCGGGGCAGGCATGGACAACAAATGCTTTTAATCTGTGATCCACCATATGGCTCACTGGCTGAGGGAGGGAGGAGGGGCGTTGGGCAAAGCCACTTGTACTGCATTATGTTCCTGCTGTGGGGGAAAATTTGACGATGAGTGTGTGCACAGTAGCTGCAAGAAAGTGTTCCACTGGCAGTGGAAAGGTCGGAGAAAGGTTTTAGTTTGAAAATTTAGGGGGTTAAATGCTAACAAAGGGTTTAACACGTCCATCACCAGCTCTGTATACAATGCCTAGCTCAAGAAATATCAGTACATTCTAGTACAGTATCACACTAGGAAAATTATACTTAAGTGATTTCTTCTTTTTTTTATGTCTAACTAAAATTAAGACAAATTGAAACAGGATCTGTTAAATCTTTTGTTAGCATTTAGCTACTTCTGTGCCCTCTAATTTATTTTTCTGTGAACGCACCAAAACCTCTCTCTTCCCTTTCCGCTGACAGTAAACATTACTTATGATCTATCAGACTCTGAAACAACAATAAGGAGTTACTTTCCAATTTCTGTATTGCAGTTCTATTATTACATACCTCTAATGTGCTGGGCAAATGGCCTGCAAAAAAACTTCTCAGCTCGGTCCACAATGTCTAGCTGAAGAAATACCAGACAATGAAGAGGGCAAACATAGTGTGTGAATGTACTAGAGTGAAATAGAATGAGTATAATTCGAAAGGGGACAATGGGTCTTTTATTGCTAACATAAGAGTGACACTAGCTGAAAGCTGAACTAGTGCACAAATCAGATACAGGGAACAAACAGGAAGTGCAGCCCATGTAACAGAGGCTTGTGCAGCAGGGAGTGCAGTAAGTTATCCAAGCAAACACAAATCTGGGATTTAATATTTAACATCAAGCACATTACTGCCACATGTAGATATATGTATTATCAGTATTAAAGACTCAGTCTCAATTAGACATTTGTACAACATGCTATATCCATAAGGAACAGACTACAGTATAACATAACTGCTATGAAGAAAGAAAAAAACATGAATTATAGAAGTTGGAGGATTGGTTGCTATGGAAACACTGATTTGAAAAAGGTTTATGCTACAAAATAAGAGACCTGTAGAAAATGGCTTCTGCCGTGTCAGACCTACACGTGACTGTTACAAAGCAGAGAGTGGCAAGAGAGTGACATGATGGATGACTCTCCCCTCCCAAATATAGGACTGACAGGGTGAATTAAGACTGTTTCCACCTTTTGAATAGATGACAGAGCTGGTAAAAGGCATCTTAAAATGTCATCTAAATCTGGATACGCTTTATGGATAATGACATCTGATCGTGGGTCTTTATATCTGGTATTAAAAGGAACTCTTGGTATCACAACATGTATTATGATCTCAGTATGCCAGCACATCAAGGAAGGGTTGCAGCACAATCTCAAAATGACGCTACAATGTGCTACATGTGACAGAGTGAGACTGGTGAAGGCAGCAATTGGATACTTTTTGGTATACTTGCAGTTAGGCTATAGGCACTGACACTATATTATTTTTATTGTTCCACAATCAATCGTAGCTCAGAAGTTCACATCCAAGGACCATCTTTTTGTGACATGAGTTGGTTTCGGATCAAAGTCTAAAGTTTCAAGTCTAAAGCTCTCTGTTTGACTAAACTCCGTTTATAAAAATCAGCATTTTTGCATTGTTTCTCGGCGGTAACTTGTAATCTGTGAAATAGTGATTGACAAGTTAATACTAGCTAGAAAAACTTAGCATAACTCATCTGTGGTGAATATTTGAAGCTGTTCTAACTGATGGCCACAACTAAACCTTATCTGTCAAAATATAAATGAAATTACAGAGATGTTGTGTTGAGTGGCCAAGTAAGTCTTTATGAAGTGGAAAAATACTTCCACACTTTGATACTCAACAACATATTTCTCTATTCTCTTATGAGGAGAAAACACCATTGACTTAGACCTGCAAGAGTCGAACCACACTAGACTGGTGCTCCATTATCTGGCTGTTGCTGAATGGAATGATGGGCCAGATGTTGTAGAATTAAGAAATAGTTGTAGTGCTGCAGCTTCTGTAAAGCCTGTTTGTCAGAATCAGAATGCTGAGGACGCCCTGCTGGGGCAATTTCCATATACTTCATGATGGTATACAGTCACAACTTACATTTTTATAATTGTTTGCTCTGCTTTAGTAGTTTTGTTAACACTTCCCTTTGTTTTGTTTTCTTCTTATTTAGCTTCCTTTTTGCTTCAACCTATTATTTTGTTTTCTCCTGATTGTGTCCCAGTTTCTCCAAGTAGATCGTTTAACTTGCATCATATCTCATCTTCAAAATAACAGTGGCACAAAAATACCTACGGTTAGCCACACAGACACAAATGGAAGAAGGCCGAAGGAATGAATTGGAGACCTATGGTTAAGGTTTAAAAACAACCTTTCAACATTTTAAATCCGATTTCAAATAAAAAAAATAAAATGCTATCATGTTGCATTGTGGGAAGGGTGGGAGCCAGGGTACTTGGAACTGATTTTGACTATTGTATTTATCCTGTGCAAGTCCAGCAACTAAACACTTAGTTCTCTTTTTCTACAAAAAGAGAAATTTCATGGGAAAAAATGCCTCCAGCTGTACTAAGAAAATGTCAACTCATTCATGAAAAAGTAGATCGGAAATGAGTTAATTTGCATTAAAAACATGAAAGTGCAATCAAATCATCAAATAATTGTCATGATGTGACAAGAATATTTGTCACGGAACTGGATATAATAAAGTCCGCCTTTGAGAGACTCTGATACCCTGAAGGACAAACAGTGAGTAATCAGAACGAACACACACACACACACACACACACACACACACACACACACACACACACACACACACACACACACACACAC
>JBBPCS010034363.1:0-21770 GCA_037974645.1 Hollardia meadi
CTCTCTCTCTCTCTCTCTCTCTCTCTCTCTCTCTCTCTCTCTCTCTCTCTCTCTCTCTCTCTCTCTCTCTCTCTCGTGTGCTTTCATTACTGTTCCAGGAGAGCTTGGTAGATTTCTGATTTCAGAAATCGAGGATAACAGTCGTTTTCCATCAGACCATATATCAGTCTCTGCGCCCTGTCGAAGCAATTTGGCCCCGGCTGAGAGATATTTTCACTGATTTCTTCTCTCGTCACACAGTCAATGTTTATCTGTTCAGAAAACAGCATCTTTTATTTCACTCATGCGTTCTGTTTGGAGAATACATTATCATGCATTTTCAGAAAGTTAACTATGTATTCGAATAGAAAAAGGGAAAAAACAAACAAACTGTGTGGCGCTGAGCAATAAAAAGGGAATATGGCCTATGAGCATTGTATTTCTTTGTAAAAGTGAGTGAGCGTGACAACAAGGAAGGCAGTAATTGAAGTTGCACAGCTCTCTCTTCAGTCTCAACTCCCTCTACAAAAGCCATACCTGTCTGGGCGCATCAACTTGGACAAACTCTGTGTAGATCCTTTTGGCAGCAGCTGCCCTTTCTGTCTCGCTGCTAATTTTCTTGTAGTCCTCACAGGCCAGCCAAAATAGAAGGTTCTCCTCGCTGTATTCTGTCCTCAAGAAGTCCTCAAACACCAGCTGGCCTGCTGCACAGAGGGAGCACAGACCCTCTGAGACCTGGACAGTTTCATTTCATTCGACAGAAGTGTAATCCTGCCTTTTTTTAAACCTTAATTTCAGGGTGTCTAGCCTGCAAAGAAATATACAGGAATTACAAATACTACAGAGGAAGACATATAATTATAGCAGGTTTTCATACACTACCACAAGCTGTACAGTTATGGCTATTGCATTGTATCGTATTGTATATTGTCACGGCCCCTCACGTCTCCTCCAGACGCACAAGGTATCCCCTTTGGCGTCAGGCAGAGACGCACAAGGGTTTAATGTACCAGCAATGTAAAGCTGTTTGCGTTAGTATTAGACGACTTGAAGAGATGATGTAGCGCAATGTTCGAGAGGGGTCCAAGAGGGGTGGAGGTCGGGGTGGAGTGGAGGGTCACACACACAACTTTCACACAGGACACCGGAGTCTGCATTGGGCCTACGCTTAACCAAAGTAACGCAGACTTTGTGCGTCAGGATGAGACATGCCTTTGTGTGTCAGGGAAGGCTAAGAGTGTCGTCCGGCGACACCAAAGAGTACATTGTGAATCTAGATAAGACGCAAGGGCCGCATGACAAAACGTCAGTATGTGACGACCTGGGATGAGAACAGGTTTTTATTTTTTCTCAAATAAAAAGTGATATAAATATACAGAGGTTCTGTCCATTTTTTTTTCTTTTAAAGAGCAGGTGTTTGAGGTTTTCAAACCATTCTATAGCTCCCCAGTAGAGTTCCTTTTGTATTCAAATACTGATCCAAGTACACATGATTTTGTGTCAGAATGTTTTTTTTCCCCATAAGCCTTTCTAAAAACGTTCCTGATGTGCTACATAAAACACCCAAATCTTGCCTGTGCTGAATTCCAGACTTGGTGAGCTTGCAGGTCAGTGTATGTTTGAACATGGCCGGGGGCGTGGCTGAACTACACACAGACACAGGGCCAGCCACGCACGCGCACACACACACACGGCAGTCCGGATGAAATGTGCGCTATAGGGCTGAATTCACACAAAATTCAGCATGAAAAAGTTTTTATTTCTCTGATTCACTGCTTTGTTGGCGCTAAAGCCTCTCTCCCTCTCTCCATTCACTCTGTAGCTCACTAGATCAGCGCTGCTGTGTCTCTCTGTCTCCCTTGTTGAGCTAGAGAGTAACTTTGAATAGTGTTTATACAAACAGCAAATGACAAATCCTGAAACAAAGGTTTAATAATAATAATAATAATAATAAAATCATCTATCTACTTGCTCAAATCTTTCAAGCTCACACTTTAGTCACTCTCCATGTTTACAATGTCAGCAAACTTCTGTGTGTGTGTGTGTGTGTATGGGGGTTGAGGGAGGAAGGACATCAGCGCTGTAACCTGAGTCACTGCTTTTTGTTAACGGCTGAGTGGGAGTTTATATGTTAAAACCTGGAAAAGAATGCGGATGGAGTCGGCCTTTAGTCTATTATCATCTTGTGATATCAAACCGTTGGGCCTCATTTTTGTATTCTTATCTCCTAAAACTCTAAAACTCTTTTCTGTGAGGTTTTCTTACACTAGTGTTCCAGGTCAGGTTCACTAAACTCTGAACTTGTTGCAAATTTCTTGTTTCTCAGCCCGATGAACATCTCTTCATGAGGAAATGCATGCAAATATTTGCATATAAGGCTCTCTGTTCTGCTCTGCTTGGTCAAGTTTTCAAAGAGAAGATCAAAGAGTAAGAAGACTTTCACACTGCACTGAAGTCAGCAGTGGTATTAGATGGCCTGAAACAATTAGAAAATATCAATAGTACACTTTTCGACGTGTCATCAGAGCATCGCACTGACATAAAGACAAAATATTTTGACTGGAAGTTACAAAAAGCTATAAAATGTCTTATAAAAGCAAATCGGCCCATGACTAATGCAAGAGGGCGATGCAGTCATGCAGATACTAGACCAGTTCATATTGTAGCCTACAGTGGTAGATGTTACACTGTACAGTACAACAGAGGTTCATACTGGATAGAGACCTGCTTGACCCTGAGGCAGCTGAACTGTAAAAACTGCTGTGTTGAAATACGCCAGTAAAATTCACAAAGTTAAAAAAAAAAATCCTCAGTAAATAGGCGAGCCATGGAGATGATCTTGTGAACAAGTTGTTTTAAGTCTGTTTTAGTTATACATGTTTTTTAAGTTAAATTTGATATCACATTCAAGCTCCAAATTCATTCATAATAGGACATTGTAATTATTAAATCAATATATATATATTTGTCTCACTATATTGGAAGGCAAACTATCATGACTCATACAAGAGGTCTGGGCCACTTTTGAATTTCATTCATGCAAAAAACTTTTTTTTTTAAAAAGAGAAAATTGGTGATTCTACAGACTCTTCTGTACAAATCTGTTTGGATGGGTATTTCTTGCATGAGTGAATTATTTTGAATTTTTTTTTGCTTTATTCTGAACTTTCAAATACATTGCAATGACCTTTACAGTAGCTTTATCAGAAATGGAACTAATTCCAGTGTCATGTGAGACCTTCATCATGATTCATCACTGGTGAGGACCAAGAGATGTGACTGAAAGCTCAAAAACAAACAAAAAAAAGGGGTTGAGATTTGAGACGAGGAGTTTCAAGAACTTCTACTCGGAAGACTATTTGTTTCTAACTCACTCAGCAACTGCTTTGTGTTTTCTCCCAGTTTTTGTCTCCACTTGGTTTTACCTGAAGATCTCTGGCCTTGTGCTTGTCACAAGTGGACCTTGTTTACTGTAGTGCAGCATGGATTTGTAGCCACGGTTACATAAAATCAGGGGAAAATGGGCTTAAACTAACCCGCTGCATTTAAAAAAATAACAAAAAGAACACCCGGGTATTTCAGGAGAAAACCATAAGAGCAATGAGCCTTCGCTAAAGGTTAAGCCGTTCTGTTATCTTTCACTTACATTCTCTTTTCCTCAACGTATTCCTTGTTGGCTCAAAGGAGTCAGTGAACAAAGAGATGATGCAGCAAACTGCCAGGTACTTTGGTGGGTGTCTGGAGGTGCCTTTAAACTTCAAAAACCTTCGAAACTCAAGACCTGCTTCCAAATGGTGCGCTGCCTCAGCATCATATAATTGCACTATATTTCTTATCTTCTCCTCACACCCATTACCTTTGTTAGGGGAGTATTCATGGAGCTGTGATTCTAATGCAGCTGCAAAAAGACTTAGCACATCTACAGGGAGCACGAACAAACCGCAAACTGCGAGCGCCAGTGTTATTCACACAAATAGCTTTACATAAATCACAGCTGGAGCTCTGACAGTAATTGACAAGAAACAAAATATTGTCCAGAGGCCGCCTGTTCCTGTATATGAATCACTCCCGGCCCATATCTAAGCTTTCAATCATTCCAGAGTCGGCTCTGTAAAATCACAACAGATGTGAAGGTATATGAATGCCATCAGACTGCAACTGCCGTGTGCACCACTATTTATTCTTTGCTACTGTTTACCGATCTGTCAGTTGCTGCATTTCTTCAAAGGGAAATGGAGCAACTGCATGGGATGCAAAGATTTATCTTCTGGAGGACAGTTAATCTTGACGCAGGAGACAACCGGCTGAAATATTACAGATAAGCTATATTCATTTCAGCAAAGCAATGAGAGAAAAGACAGAGAGAAATAACCCATCTGCCCCTTTAAGTCTTTTTCAAATAGAGGCCCGAGAATATGGTCAGATGAAAAGCCATCGGCCAGTGCCGGCTTTATAAATGAATAAGAGCAGGCTGGAATCACCCAATCTACACTGGCAGCTCCGATTTGGCGCCTTATCTCTGCCAGTGTCATCCACCTTAAATCTATCTCCAAATGGATTTGATGAACTTGAAGGAAGAATATATCCTCGATGCTCCTAAAGAAGCCTGAGGGCAGCTCAAGATGATGTGCGGGGCCGAGCAGCAGGGAATTTGCAAGGGTGAAAAGAGGACTGAGAGGAGCTTTTGACAAGAGTGAGAGGAGTAAATCCATAAGTGAGCTCACTTTTACATTCCAGAAGATGGTCAAGTGACTCTCCCCATGCCACGACATCATCAACAGGAGCCCTGCGGAACGAGAATGTTATAGAAATGTACATCTTGTCAACAACAGGTGACAGAGTTGTATCCTCGTCAGTCATAACTTCATTTCAAAATCCAACTTTTTATCTACTTATTACATCAGAGAAATGGATGATTGATGGTTACCTGTCAAAGTTTTAGTTAAAGGTCTGTTTTTTTTAATTAACTGCTGTAAATCAATCATATTGTGAATTTAATAAAATGATGGATTTTGACAGATTTTCAATCCTAGAAGATAAAATTAATGACAACTCACATCTTAGCCGATAGTGGCTCTTAATTGAATACCAGGTGTCAGTCAGTGTTGTCCACTGGAAGTAGGTTCCCTCCTGACCACAGTCACATGGAAATAGATAATAAAAAATACACATTAAAAGTTATTTTCTTTTGCATAAAGCAGCATTTAATACTTGAGGTTGAGGTTGGAGCGAATTTTAGGTTTCTTGATTGTTGGGTAGCTTAATCTGCAAAACATTTCTTATGAGGTCATATGTTCGGTATGTACAATATGTAAAGTAAGAAGCAGCATAATTATACTTAAATTAAAAATGAATGTAATGATGTAAAAAGTATAATTTCCTTTGAAGGACAGTAAGGTAATATAGCGTAATCAAAATACTAAGTTAAACACCTCACAATTAGTACATTAATAAGTTGAAACAAAACTACTTGGTTACTTCCTACAATTGTACATCACTATAATTTCTGTCTTTGTCTCAATGGGCACATTATGGCCTATAGCTTGATGGTTCAATAAGATTAAACTGACAAGGACTGAAAATCCAGCTTCAGTAAGTTTAATTGTAACTCGTCTGCAATGAGTAAAATTTTTATATCACTATAACCAGGAATTAGAAACGGCTCAAAGAACGAAAACGAAAACCGGAAGCGAACGAAATTTTAGGATGAACGTAATCGAAAACAGGAACAAAAACAATTTTGTGTGTGAAAACGCTATTTTAAATTTTGGATAACCGGTAAATAACGTTATTTATCGTTCCAATTAACTTTTCTTGAAATGTTAAGGGGTTTTCAGACGGGGGGAGATTGACGCTGCTCATAATTCATTTTTAATGAGAGGCGAGCCTGCAAGTAGGGAGGCGCGGGCGATCACACAGGGAGCGACTCGTGCTCGCCGGAGTTGAACTGTCCTTAACTTTGACTACGCGACAAGATGGACGAGAGGCCGTTTCTATGGTTACGCCTGGCGTTCACTTGCGGGGCGCTTGTCTGCCCGTCTATTCACATGAGGAGCGCAGTGAGACCCCGCTGATCCTAGCAGGTACGCGAGCGTAGTGTCGCCCCCCGTCTAAAAAGCCCATTATGCGCCTGTTACCGCCAGATAATGAGTCATATCTCTCTGGCCCTGCATTCAACTGCGAGGTGGTAAGATGCTATCTATTCAGTATTACATGTCCTTACTTTTTCCAAATTATAAATGACTGAAACAGTTAAATAACATACCTACTGTCATACATGTCAGGCTACATGCAGGTAGGCCTAAATCTTGTGCATTACTCATTCAGCCTTGTGCAAAATTGCAAATAATCCGTCGTTTCTTTCTTTCTGATGCTTATTTATTTTATCCTATTATCGATATATAAATCATTTTGTAAAGGCAATGACATTTTAAAAATAACGTTATTAACCGTTCTCCTATAAGGTTCTAACCGGTTATTAATTAGAGGAGAAGCCTGGGAACACTGGAACGGAACGGAAAAATAACGTTTCTGCTCAGAACGGACCGAAATGAAAACATTTAGTTTTTAATCCCTGACTATAACACATCTAACAGCCAGACTAGCAGCATCCTCTTGTCATTCGTTTACTTGTTTTCGGAAATCCAAAATTAGATGAAAATTTAATGATCCCTGTGGGGAAACCGGGTCGTTGCTGCAGCAGCAGAAGCAGCAGAGAATCAGATGAGAATAAGTCAGAGCAGTGAATGTAATACAAGGAATTACAGCAAGTGAACATGCTGCAAAGTGGAGCAAAGAACTGAACTAGCATCTGCACTTGCAGACTTGCATACTGGAGTGGGTGTGCTGGAGCTATTCACATAATCTATTCACATGTGTGGATGAGATGGCAACTACTGTACAGTCTAAATGACATATATAAATGCATTGTAAGCAGCCAGGTACTTTGTTGTCATTTTATCTCTCAGTTATTTTAAAACAATCCTGTATGGATGAAATCTAATGCTAATTTCAAGGAACACATCTTTTTTTCTTATATTTGGTATTATATATACATGGTATAAAGTCACCGCTCTCCAAACCCAACAAAACAGACCAGAGACCATACAGTTGTCAGTGTGGTGTTCGCACATGAACATTAAAAAAAAACGACAGTTCTCTCCACTGCCACGTCACATACAGTTGGGAGGAGTGGTTGTGGGTGCAGCTCAGCAAAACTTGTCAACAAGAAAGGAATGCGACTGTCCTGGCTAATCCGTTATTAGAACACCCTCCACAATCAGACAGCTACACACCTTCACAGGGTCTTAATGTGCAATGATAGCGGTTACCAAAACACTTCCTGATACTGGCATTGGATATTTTTTTTTAATTTCTCTTTCTGATATGTCATTGAGCCAGCAGCACTGGGGATGACCTTGCCAGCTACTCATCAGCACCAGCACCTGGGAGGAGACTGCTCCAGGCATCACGGTCCAGCACCCTGCCTCGTCAAATGAACACAGCTGACTGTCACACAGTTGTTTCTGCTGTGACAGCTGTCCAACTGATTGAAAAACTGACTGGAGCCGGTGTGTGTGGGTGTGTGGGGGCACAAACATCTGTTAATGATTAAATAAAATATGCAGAGTTTACAGACACCTATGGTGGAAGCAAGTCATAACTTCATCAACAGACTAAGGTTATTTTACAGAATCACTTTTCACCTTTTTTTAATTCTGTTGTCCATTCACTGGAGATTTGTATGACAAGGTGGCTTGAATTTTTTTTTTACGTTTGTAAAATGATATGGTCCACATGGTTAAAGCTAAAGTGCGGGAACTTAACATGTAAAGGACAAATGAGTTCACACAATGCTGATTAAGCCAATCAAAGCCAGGTAAATATCTCAGTATTTTGCAGTATACCAGAGTTTTAAAATCTGGTGTCTGTGGAGACGTTCTCGCACTTGTACACCAGCAGTGATGTGTTTAACGTCAACCAGCATAGACCAGTTTGCCAGGGCTGATAGGGTAAGCAGGCATCACGATGGAGTAGGCTACAGCACCAACAGCTGCGGTTGAACAGTCTATTTGCTTAGGGCACTTTTGAAACTGATTTAATAACCCACAAGTATCTAAGTGGCTGGTCATCATAAGAGCTGGTCCAGCCAATGCTAAGGAAATACTGTTGGTGCTGTTCTTCCTTTGTTATTAAACCCTATGTTATCCTTTAACATAGGGTACACTGTACATCCGCTACTAAAGGAAAGGCGATAATTCCCTACCATAATTCCCTGTGGGAACAACATTTAAAGTGATGCACCCACTGTTCACGAAAACAATCAAGGGGACAGAAGGGACTATCTTTGAGGTCATGACATTTTCTATCGAGGTCACTGTATAATTGCTAATAATCCCATTTTTCCTGTGTTTCTCCGCTATTTCATAGCCATCACCCACCGCCCTCCTGCTTTGTTCTCTCTCCCAGGAAATTCCCATAATTTGCATGGCCCTCAAACATTATGAATAGGCTAATCGTCATATCGCTGCCACGCATTCTCATCCTAGGTTGTCACATACCGGTGTTTTGTCATGCACCCCATGTGTCTTATCCAGACGCACAAGCATTACCTGTCAAATAGCTAAGCCTTCCCTTACGCCCAAGGAGCCCTTCGGCATCCGTGGCCGATGCACTAAGTCTTCCATTTAGTGTCTCAGGGCGGCACAGCACTTACTTTGTTTAAGTTTAGGCACAAAACATTGGTGACGTTTGGTTAAGTTTGGGCACAAAAAACACACGGTTAGGTTTAGAAAAGAAATTTGGTTTCAAAGGGGACGCAAACTTCGGTTTCCTGGGTGAAGGTTGTGGGTATGACCCTCCACTCAACTCTGACCTCCACTACTCTTGGCACTTTCTTGATTTGTGAACTATGTCATGCTGCGTAATCTGTTCAGGTCTGATACTGGCGTGGACGCCTCTACATTGCAGTCTACATTGTGCCCTTGTACCCTACATTGATGCCAAAGGTTGTGCATCTGGATGAGACTCAAGGGGCCGTGACAAATCGTCGATATCTGACGAGCTGGGGATGAGAACGGACTGGTCATACACAGCTCCATCCAAGTTTTGTAGGCTAATATCTGTCTGCAACTTTGGTGATATCTTGTCTTATATCACCAAAGTTGTCATATCATGCATGAAACGCATTCTATACACACAGTTCACACACTGCTTTCCTAGCTTTCCTCCTAGGAGAATGGCTGTAGGCATACAGTGTTTGCGTAATTACTCTCACTCCCAGAAGAGAGAGATAAAAGGTCTGCAGTGCAGGTCTAACTTCATTCTTGCTTGTTAAATGTGGCTATTAACGGTAATAAAACAACACTGCCATTAGGGGTGTTCGTGAGAGGTCTGAACCAATATGAAGTGGCTGTAAAGAAGGAATATGCAGTGTTACAGATGGCTATGAAAGCACACATTGGCATAATCTGTGCATAGTTATATTGTTTAAATAGAACTGTCAGTGTACAAACTCTGACCTGCTGTTTTTTCTACTCTGCAACAGATTAGATGGGGATTAGAATCTATCAAGTGATAGATTACCGAAAAGTTCCTCAGAAGTAAGGGACAAGGCATCAGAGAAAAGGCTATATGTCCTAATGCTGCCATTCATTTTTTGGATTGCATCATATGCTGAGGAGCGCTGAGCAGATACCGCTCAAAGAATTCTCACTCATCTTTGGACCTTTTTCATGTTTGCTTCAGAAGGAAAGGAAGGAAGAGGAAGAGAGCTGGAGGCATACTGAGAAGCACAGAGATACACAGCGACACAGAGGGAGAAACTTCCAATAAAAACTGCAGATCACAGAGGCCCCATCAGAAACACTTGCTCATACACTAGCAGACAAAAGAACTATCCGCAAAACATATCCAAGTTATATTTTAGCAACATGCTTTTTGGCTGCAAGATCAGAGAACGTCAGTCATTACCGAAGAACAAGGCAGACCGCAGGGGGAGGAAAACATTCAAAATGTTCAACAGTATCAAAATCCTCAGTGCCAGAAAACTAGTTTGTCCAAAGTCTTAAAGCTTAAAGCCAATTTGTAGCTCATACTTACAATATGTATTTTCTGTTGCCAAAAAAGATTGAAGTACGTTTTTGGAACTGCAAGTTTTTAAACAAAAATGCGCACAACAACACTGATCCTGAGCTGCTCAGGCTTCGTTTCCCCTACCTGACAAACCCTACAGGTACAAGCCCATGCATGTTGAGCTGTAACACATGCAGGCCTGGGATTTACAGAAATGTCAGCTTTCACTCTTTACTTTTTAACCTCAAACTGCCTCCACTGAAATACATTGTACCTCAGTATTTTGGCTGTAAAAGTCTTAATTTGATGCTTTCCATGGTTGGAAGACTTTTTGGCACAAACCTTATGCAAGTTTACAAAACAAGATTTTTAGCAAATCCATTATGCAAAGTAGAAGATGGGAAGGCACACATACCCTGCCTTGATAATACTGCTGCAAGGGTGAAGATAATCTTGCATCACTTTGGAGAGGTGCAATTCTCAGAAATGTGCATATGTGTGTGTCAGGGTCACTTTTAAATTTTGTATAAGCAACACTTTTTGCACCCTTAATGTCCCATAATAAATCTGCAAATGGTTGGGATGATCATTAATTGATGACAACAACTCAAGAAAACAGATTTGGACCACAAATAAAATGATAAAGATAGAAACTTCAACAAAATAGTAAAAATCTGTTAGTACAGTAAAACAGAAGAATGGGAGTGAATAAACAATGTATCTCCAGTGAAAGAACATTAAGACCCCATAGGAGGCACAGCACAGTAATTAAGTCCACAAGGTAAAACGAGTAAAACACATTTCAGTTACTTGAAGGTCGCATGACCAACATTAGCTCTAGACAGCTAGCATAACTAGTAGCTAGCTTAGTTAGCAGTAAGTTGATCATAGTAGGCTATGGAATCACATTTTGTGTCAATATAATCAAACAAAAATGAGAATTTGAGATAATCCAACTTACTGAAGCAAAAAAAAAAAAAGAAGCCTTCTAAGGACTGCCAGTCAGCCTTCTAAATGAAGGCTGACTGGCAGTCCAGTTTGCTTTCATGTCACCATTATAGACTAAATGAATGAATAATCAAGTGCTTTTGTCCTACACTGTTGGTAGTCGTTCTAATAGTTGTTACTCTGACAAATATGGCAAGCGATCTGGTTGTCTTTGCGCCAGCGGTGCTAACAATAATGCCATTTGGAGATGAAAGTTGGGGGACTTGTCGGTTTCAATGGCAAATCTTAACTGCAGGTCTTTGTCTTTCATGCAGAACAATCTGAGAATAACGTGTCGTCACAAGCGAACCCTCCAACACCCATTCCACACCCTTCCAACAAGCTGACCACGACATCTTTCCACCTTGCCTCATAATGGCCACACTACTTCCTGCGTTGACACTCAAAGTTGGCACTGGATATAAATCATGCGGTGCAGAATTGTCCAGTATGTAATTTCTAGGTTTACTGTCCTGAATTGTACCAAATCAAGATTTCCCACCGGTGTCTATAAATAGGTTTAGTTCTGTGCCATCTCAACTAAGGGATATTGGACCTTCTTTGCTGTTGCAACTTCACTTTGTGATTCTGACAGATAACGATGGTGTAGGCATATTTCTACATACAATTCCTGCCTTGTAGATTTTATTTTACCCTACATGCTGTGCTTGGCAGCTATTGCAGGATCCTTCAGCGTTTCATGGTTGCACTGCTTAACACCTATTTCCTCAACGTGCTATTGGAACCTATTTCCTTTGCATGAACTAGACATCTGTACAGGAATGAGGAGGCTCTTTGACCCAGTTCACACAGAACGTCCGTAAGCATCAAACTCTGCAGAGACAACCGGTGGCAGAAAGAAGCAGATGCGCCAGTATGAGGCAGAGGTGGGGTGCAATGTCCTCATCCAACACTGAGGCAGCGAGAGGGGGAGAGGGATGGGGCTATGAAAATGACTGATGGGAGCACAAATGGCAGAGCTGTGAACGGGGGGAAAGGGGAGGAGGGGGGAGCGAAGGTAGACGAGGGACAACACTGACAGCTAAGCAGGCCTACCTGTCCGCCCATCCCTAGTTTTCCGTCTTGATTTGCAAGTCCGCGATGGGACACTTGCCGACGCCGTCCTGGAAAACAAGAACAGGTGTCATAAAACACCACTGCGACTGGGATTTGCATCTGTAATGACCCCTCTGGAGATGCTGAGAGTATGATGTTCCTAACAAAAACCTGTCAGGTACGCGCCAGTAGTGGTATTCATCACCAGCTCAGCCGCAATCTCTCTGCCGTCCTTTTACTTAACGATGATCGAAAACAGCTTTTTTGTCAACACAAGAACTTGTTGTTTAACTTAACATTTTTCTCCAACTTTGAGTTCATTGGTGGCAGAATTAGACTTACATATTTAATGATTTTTGAAACGCGACTTTACACAACACACCTGGTTAATATGCTGGGTAGGTATTGTAGGAGAAGATGTCACGACAGCTGAGCGTGAGGAGTTTATAAATTCCAACAGTACCAGACTGAGCTACTCACACATCTGAGCTGCCCTGATACCATCAAACATGTTTCATATTTATGACCAGACATCTGCAGGGTACTGAACGAGTCCTTTACTGAGTGGAGATCACAGATTCAGGTCATGAGCGATGAAAGTGGGTAACTGAGATGATGTGGAATTGTTACACATAGCTCTTCTCTTTAAATGGAAACTGTAGCCTCTGTTATGTGGGATCCACAGTAATGTTGGACGTATTAATGGAGACTGGACTCCCTCTATTCTCATTCAGTATTTTCTTATTTCTTATGTGTTATTTTTATTGTGTTGGCTTATTATGTTGTTCACTCATAATCTGATATCTGTTCATTCGAAAGACCAACTGTAATACCTTAGTAGGTTAATTTGTGGTTACAGTGAGTAAAGCTCATTGGGCAGCTTAGGGGTTCTCTAGTTAAGACACAAGAGGGCGTGAAAGCAGCCTGCAGAACGCAGCCATGTTACGCGATCACGCTGATGTGCTTGTGTTTCTGCATTTCCAGGTGAGCTATTATGGTGAAACGATGTTTAAAAGTAGCAACGCAGAGGTATAATAAACTGTGCAAACGCAATAAACTGTCGGTGATGCAAATACAAGACATATCACGCCTGGAAGTCTCTTTGTATCCAAGTGTGCAACAGTTACCTCAGACATCTAATAGTGGCAGCGTGGTCTACATTTCAGTTATATACAGTACTTCAGCACAAGCCTCCCAGCTGTTATGTGTTTGGTTCTTGTCTTATGGTATATTTTTCATAATGTTGCCTATTTGCAACCCAGAACTAATGTTGGCATTGTACCTTTCTGCAAACCACCGATAAGTTGAAACTTTGTTTTAACTTTACTTTTTAATTGTATAAAAATTTTTTTAGGTTAAAGCAAAAGAAAAAAGAAAAAAAAGTGGTCCCACTGTTGACCAACCACTATCGCTTGGCAGCTGTCTCACAAATGTTTCAAAGAAATATATTAAATGTATGAATTTAATGTATCTTTGGATTGCAAAAATGTACAATGCCAACATTTTATTCTGCCAACTGGGCTGACATTTGTGGGCCTCAAATGTAGTGGTTTTGATTTGGGAAACACCTACCTGAATCAATTATTAGTCACTTTTAACTGCACAGTGATAGTAATAAGGCTTGGTGTAACATTCCCTTATTATAGAAAATGCCTGATATGGTACTGTAGTAAATTAAACTGCAGATAACCATAGTACTTCTGTTCCAGGACACTCTAACTCTCACTGGTGGGCACCTGACAATGTGGCAGCCCCCCTCGCTCTGACATCTCTATAAACATTAATACCTATATAGCATACCTCCTTCTTCTTAGTGAAACAAAACTGACCGCATTTTAAATTAAAAACTTTTTCTTTTCTTTTTTTCGACAATTTACACAAAACGTCCTTTGTCCCTGTGGTAAGCCCTATAAATCCAAACATGCACTTTAAGTTGTCTTAATATATATTTTAAAAAAAACATATTTGGCAGAGAAAACACAATGCCAATTCAGGACTGGACCAATAAACCATTGCTATTGCATTGTTTACTGTGCAGTTGAAAATTAGTTTCCTCATTTCCAGCAGCCAGTGGTACCAGTTTTCAGCAACAAAAAGCTCTGATGGCCCACTCTATGCTGCCTCTCCAGCGCCAACAGGCAGAATGACAAAGTTAGCAGCTAGCTGGTATAAATACTCTAGTGGATTTAGCATTTAGTAGCCAAAGGGCCAGACATTTCCCTCAGGAGTTAGTGGAGACTTAAACAGAGCAAAGAGAGTGAATATGGGACTTACATTCATCAGGTCGCTACAAACATTAGGTCTACATAAAGTGAATTCTAATGTTCGTTTGTGTCTGCTGGATATGTAAATAGGAAATTGTTTGCTAAAACGCTCATGAGTCAGACGATAATATTCTGAGCTTAATTCAAGCTAAACCCCGGGTCTGAGTGGCATCTAAAACCTGAATGACTGACCTTGAGTTCGATGAATGAATCAGGGCAGCTGTTGTGAAATGTATTTGCAACAATTTGTGCTACATTACAATGCAGATAATTAATGGTACACTTCACATTTCAGATTACAGCCAAGGACTTTGTGTTTCTGTTTTGTAGCTTTTTAAGTTGTTCGTCCTGTCATTCCCAAAGCATTCAAATTAGAGTTTTTGCTCTGTGTGTGTTTCTGTGTGTGTGTGTGTGTGTTCATTTCGGTCTCTGTCTGACATGTCTTCTCACCCCGCTTATGAGACATACACTGGGGACTCGCACTAAGATACACACAGGGAATAGTTGTGGATGGGAAGAACATGTGCTTAGAAAGAATGCAATAAGGTTTTTCTTATATAACCCACCTCTTTATATCGGACAGATAAACCCCACAAAAACAGTCCAAAATAAAAAGGTTGTATAACCAGAGGATTAGAAAATACTAATTTACAAATATTTGAACTGGCAAAAGAGACTCTTTATAACAGGTTAGCTTACTGCATTTTCACCATCGACAGTTCTTACTGGAATAATGCCAATGCAGCTCATGCACACTTAGATGATTGACTATTCTCCGCACATTCGTCTGACTTTGCAGGTCCCCTCTGTGGGATTGAATATAAACCTGGCAACTGCTACAGAGCGCTAACTTAATGTGTTTATATTAGGTTTGTTTGTTTTAATGTTTGCTTTAACCTAATGAACAGTTGACTAGTGGATGATGCCAGTGGGATACATAAAGATTTACATATTTAATCTTGACTTGATGATTAATACAATGAGACGCTACCTACCATCACCTAAAGAAATGCTCATTTATTCAAAATATATTACATGAATGATAATCATGGCTACTTTGAATAAAACTGGATGCACTAATAATACAAAATGACACTTTATCTTTATGTCAAATGCCAAATTAGAAATACTAAGTAAGCTTTCAATTTTGTGCCAACCATTTAGGGAAGACATTTCCCTGTTTTAACATGAACCACCGGGACTTGAGAGGGTTCAAACCCGAAAGTCTTTCTACTAGATCAGTGAGTAACAAGACCTGCCAACTTATTAATACAACCAGGTGTTTACTCTTTACTCTACTTTATCACAGCACTGAGACTAGAGTTTATAGGTCCAATTGGGATTCTTACAGTTGCTTTTGCTTTGGATAGTTAGCCAGGCTGCTAACAGTAGCCATGTTGCTAACGCTGTCTTTGCGACCAAGGCGCCAACAACAATACCACTTGGAAACGCTAGGGGGATGTAAGTTGTCTATTTCCACTCTAAGTACTTTTGGCAAAGTTTGCTTATAGAGAGGTCAAGGAGAATATATAAGGGATGTAGAGACAGGGGAAATTAATGCAAAATTTTAATAAAATGATACATTTAGTTGTAATTAACTTCTCTTAGAACATATTTGGTCTGGGATTTCAATTTCTAATCAATTTAATCTCCCTCTGTCTGTTTCTCTCTCCCTGTCTCTCCCTTGCTCTCCCTCTGATTACAGATGGAGTGTGACTCAGAGAGTTGATTAGCCTTCTTCACCCCTGTTTGACTGTGTCGACCCTATTCTCTAATTACATTACGCCTGACACAAAGCTCACGGGGCTTGCCCTAGTCACAGCTGAACTGCAAATATACCAGCGACGTACACACGGCATTCGATTTGAAATAAAAACTTGAGGCAATAACAAAAGGAGGCAACACACAGATGTATATACAATTTCAAATTTAATAATGTATTTGTAGGAGGGAAATCTTGATGCCGCAGGCTTTTAAAGTGCATCTCAGGAGCCACCGTATGTCCTACAAAGCTTCTTTTTTTCCCTCTAGTTGTAATGCCATTCTGCAATAAATAATATCTATGTGGAGCATTAAATAGGGGCCAAAGTGAACTACAGCTGCTGCCGTGAGGAGCAGGAGTGAAAACCTGATTTTAGGAGACATAAATAAAGCTCAGCTTGTGCTGAAACTTTTTTAATGTTTCCTCTGGCCTTTTGTAGACTGTACAATGCAGCTCCACTGTGGGGAGCTGTGTCTCTGTGTCTGCTCTCACTCTCTGACTTCCTTTCTGTCTGTCTGTCTTTCTCTTTGTCTGTCTGTCTCAGGCACATAGCATCATATGCCGTGGCTGTGGGCCGTTGTTGTGCATGTTAAAAGCTCAGCTGGGAAGTCAGAATCCCTTGGACTGACGCTCTGTGGCCTCAGTGTTTCACAGCTCTGTAGCTTGGACCGACCATCTGGTTTAGGGTGGGGGAGGTGATATGTGTGTGTGTGTGTGTGTGTGTGTGTGAGCGTTAGTGTAGGTGGTGTGTACGCAGGTCTATTTATACTGTATGTCTGTTCCAGTTCATCCATGTGTGTTGATTCTTTAATTTACATTCATCATGCAGTTTGGTAAGACAGCTATCAAAGCGAGTCTGTGTGTATGGTGGTGGTTGGTGTGTGCGTGTGTGCGTGTGTTGGGGGTAATCTCTCTGTTGATCTTTATGCATATGCACTGATTCTCTACTCTGTGGGCAGCACTTGAATTGGGCTGAAAAAGGTGCTCTAATTCCAAATTGGCAACAGCATGGCATGCAGCTTTTATGGGTAAGGAGTGTTTTTGTCCAGTTTACCAAGATTTCTCCAAGAAAATGGAAATACGTCTTGGACATTGTCAAATCCTTGACATTCTGTAGTTGTGTGTGATTTAATGTCCTCCTCCATGATGCCAAATAAACACTTCTGGATAAAACATATCTCCAGATAAAAATAATAAAACTTACTTAACTTGAAGACAAAGAGCCTATAAAACATACTTCTTTATGAACACATTAATCAGAAACATAACAAACTGAGAATACATGTCATTCAGATTGAGGACAGGCTCAACCCTCATTAGCAGGAGATTTCATTGTGAGATTTCAGAGACAACTGGCTGAGATTTTACTCTGCAGCTGTCTGGCAAAACTCACAGAGCTGGTTTTTTGTTTGGGCAGGAAGAATTGGCATCTGAGCCTGACAATTAAAAATGGTACTCCAGCGATTTAGCATTGCACTCACTCAGAGTTTAAAAAATTCTACATCCTACATTTCCCATTATGCAACTTGGCAAATTTGATAGCAGTTTGACTTTACCTGTTAAAGGTGCAATGTGTAATATATTTGATTGTTGAGTCTCATTTCCAGGCACTTTGGGTTGGTGGCCGGCTCAACCCACAAGGACAAATATTCTCTTCAGGCATCATTGTTTCCATAATTTAAATAATTCAAATTTAAATTTAAAGAGTTTTTGACCTAGTAGCGCTATGGAGTAGTTTTTCATATGCACGAGGACGCACATGGGTGCCATGATACACATTCATGAAAATGGTGTCACACTATTCCATTGATCTACGGGTTGCAGTAATGCCAAGACTGCTTGCTACTAACAACTGTTAGTTTACAAGAAAACTCCAAGGGGAACCTTGAAATCTTGGTGTTAAAATTCACCAAACCAGAACCCAGAATATGAGCAGTTTCATTTTTAATATAATATCAAACACTCTGAATTTGAGAACCCTACAAAAATAAACTAAATTACCAGCTGAAAATTAAAATTCAAGCACAGACGTGCACACAAACAAAATTAACTTTTTTAATGCAATACATTGCATTTCAATTTCAACATTTACTATTCAGTGGTGATTTAATTCTCAATAATTAGGTTTTTAGTTTCTTATAAGATCCAAATCCTTATGGCCTTTTTTTTTTGCTTCCATACAAAACTCCCCAGAACCACATAAGACATTGTACAACTGTTTACACAGGCTACACAAAACTCCCATGCACACATACAATACATGCACATATATTGATACTCCAAACATTCACTGAATGTTCACCAGCATCACACACACAATGCAATATTCCTCTGCAGTGCTTCCCTTATTATGTCTTCTCAGCAGCTAACAATCTTCACTTTCTATACCCGACAAAGAGGAATGCTATTCTGCAGTCAAAGTCTTCTGCTATAACACAAGACAAAAACATAGACTCTGTTGTGGGGGGAAACAAAAGGAAAGTGAACAACAAAGAAGGGAAACAAAAATTGGGCCAGCAGCAATTAAAAAGCCAAATTTCAGGGTCTGTTAAAGCTGGAGAAGTGTGTCATGGGGGAGTGGGGCAGGCCCTTGTTCTTCAGTCAAACAACAAAGACTCCCCACCCTCTTTTGCATGTTTTTGCATCTCTCCAGCCTAAAGATGCAGATCAAGACTAGGCAATTATCCCCTGATTGAGTATTCATAAACGATTATGCTATTGTTTTGTCTTTAATGATGCAAATTAGGACTAATTACCTCACATTAATGGATACCGAGAGTCTTTATGAGCTGTGCAGTAGTGCAATTATGCAACTGTTTATCTAACAGCGCCACGTGTAAATATTAGCTGAAGGTGTCTGTGTATAGTTAATGAAAGCGTATCCATTTGTCTTACTCATCATCAGCATGAGTTTGATGGATGTATCAGGAAAAAAAAGGCCTGGCTCTGTATGAAGGAAACTAATTCCATTAGCAGCCACTTGAATAATACAGCAGCAAAAATAGAAGAAACCTTTATGGACATTTTGTAAATTTTTTTTTTAAGGGTCCTTGAAAATTCAAAACCTTTACTTTTTAAAAGCCCTCTGCAATCATTACAGGTACAAATTAAGTTTAGAGTTTATTTAATATGTTTATTTCCAAGATCATTTATTTCCTTGTTCGTTCGAGTACAAAATCAGTGATCTGACTTGAATCGGTCCATCCCCTCTTTTTTCTGATGGTTGTCTCCTCTGTCAAAAGGCCTCTAGCAGACTCCAGTGAATTAGTTTTCAATTTGCTGCTGGCACTTTCCTCATTAAAACTTTTTGTACCAGCCTACGATCCTACAACTTTCCCCCAGATAAGATTTCTTGAGTGTGTGTGAATAGAAAATTAGCTTGGTAATAACTGAACAGGGAGAACAGACAGGCAGGGCTATTATTCTAAAGGCTACAGCCAAACATAAACCTAATACATAAAAAAAAATCCTTCTGGACGTTTCAGCCTGTAGTGCAGCTAAATTAATTAATGATGGAACCAGAATTAGCCGTTACTGTTCTGTTTTGCATGCAGACTGTGCCGTTTCAGCCATGTAAGCTTTATCTTCCGATGGTGGCATGAATCTCCTGGGGATTAAAGGTGATCCCATTTCTCATTTCCTGCTTTAGTTCATGAGTTCAGCATGGCAAGCAGCCAATCACAAGGCTAGATCAGTGTGATATAATTACAGAGCAACAAAAAGTAAATCATAAAGGATAACAACACATTGTCATCCCAGGTCATCAGATACCGTCACCTCGTCCAAACACACAAGGTACCATTTATCATCTGTTTGCAAAGCGTTCCCTCTTTGCAAACAAAAACTACTTATTTAGGTTTAGGAAAACACTAGAAACATGTGGTTTCACAGGGGGTGTCAACTCTGGTTTCCTGGGTGAAAGTCTTGTGTGTGACTTGCCACTCAATCCCGACGTCCACCCGTCTTGGGACTTTGTGACGCGAATGGCTTTAGATTGGTGGTGCATTAAAGCCTGCTGCATCCCATCCAGTCTAAAGTATACCTCCTGATGCGTCAAGTATACGGCAGTATTTGATGCATCAGGAATAAGAATGAGATGAGAATAGCAAAACAATTTCCCATCCACTGTTTTTTTTTAAATGAAATTGACAGCAGTTCATCCACAATAAAGTTAAAATGTCTATTAAAAGGATGTACAGTAAATAGTTTAAAGAACCCGTGGGCATTAATAAATTCATCATTTGTTTTCTGATGTTATTTTTTTTCCCTGTAGCAGACATTGGTAAAAAGTCAAGCTAAAATAAGAAGAAGAAGAAAAAAAAGAAGCAATTGTGTTCATTACTATGCAGTAAAGTCCTTCCTCGTAATGGAGGTCATGCGGAAGAATGAAGAGCTCAGAACTGTTAACTGTATTAAAATTCCAGCCTGGCTAATTAAAAATAGATAAATGTATGTTCACATATTGTGAAATGTTTTGTAGGGTTTAATTTGGAGCTCAATGCCTTCAGCTGTTTGTATTAACAAGGGAAGTTATATACAATAAATGGAGCCTATTGTTATTTTGAATTGTTGTCTCACTGTTTTCATTCAATAGTCATTTTGCATCCAGTTAAGCTTCAATGTTGTGCTTCATATACAGTATGTTTTCTTCCCATTATTCTCTTCACTTTCTATATTCAGAAGCATATTGTGAACAGGAGGACCTGGTTTACAGCACACATTATGTGTGGGGACCTCTGAAAAATCTAGATGAGAGCCTCTTTAAACTGAACCAATGCTTGTAAATATCCCTTTTTAAAATGAAAAATTATTTTAAAATAAATAAATAAAAAACAAATAAAAGATACATCAGAATCCTCCATGTGTCCCAGTTTGGCTCGAGCACTCATGCTAAAACTTATGCATTGGTGAGAGATTGTAGCTGCAGTAAAACAATCTGATATTTGATGACAGCATCCACAGCTTCAGGAAAATAATGTTGCATGTCAAAAAAATGATTATGCTTTTTGAATTATCAGCGAATAATGTGGGTGGTGAGAGACTCTTGATTGTATAGTGTTGAAAATGACTGCATTTAGCATAAATATGCTTACTTGAAGTTGTATGTTGATGTAAATTGAATTGATTTCATCTGCACTTTGTTATGGTGAGCCATGCCCTATTCCCCCGCCCATCAGCTTGTTTGTTGTTCTGCTGTTTCTTCACCTTATTCACTTCACTTGAGATTCTGCGCCCGTTACTCCACCTCACCTCATCAAATGCCGTACGAATAACCTGCCAAGTCACTTCTTGTTTATTGCAATGCATTTTTTTACTTTTCGCATGTCATTTAAAGCTGTCTGCATTAAGCTTTTGTCATGTAATTTCAGGTGCAGATGTCGAAAAAATGACAAAAAATGTCAGGTATAATCCTAACAAATTAGTTTTTGTGCCTAAACTTAACTAAACTGCATCCATAGGTCACGTGACTAGACAACAAAGGTCAAATGATGCCTTCCCTTTTCTACACGTCTAAAACTCAAAATCCGGACGGCGTTAAATGACGCATAAAGCATAAAATGACACGTAAATTCAGGGACGCTGGAAGTCAGTCAGAGTTAGGGGTGCTGAGAGAAAGTGTATGACATCATATTAAATGCTGCGCAGCA
>JBBPCS010034391.1:0-21766 GCA_037974645.1 Hollardia meadi
ACACACACACACACACACACACACACACACACACACACACACACACACACACACACACACACACACACACTCCTTACTTAATTGCTTGTTTTCAGGAGCTTTTCTGTTGCTTAATTTGGCTGTAGTCTGCAGCAGTGTTGCCTTCACTGAACTCCAGCCACTATAGGAACAAAATTAGCTAAATTAGGTGTCATTCATAAATGAGGCAATCAACTTCTGGAGTGTTAACCCAAGGCTTATTCCAATTATTGATGGATAGCTGTGAGCAATTTTAATATGTTACAAGAAATCTTTAAATACTCTATCCTTCTTTTTTTTTTTAATAGTCAGCATCAATAGCAGGTTATCATAAAACCCTCCAACCATCAATTAAGTGAAAGAGAAATAAGGATAAAATGACCACTCAGACAGGGCTCCCCACTGAGAGAGCGGGAGAGGGAGATTCTTATTCGGAACACTGCGTGAAGGCCGTATTCTTGAGCAGCTGCACGCCGACAAAAGCTACATCTCTCTCTCTGTGTGTGTTTGTGTGTCTCAGTGAGTGAAAGGAGCCCCGCCGCTCCCCTGCCGAGCGGAACATCAGCCTCATCAAAGCAGACAGGGGCAGCCACGACAGGGACGGAAGTAAGATCTTTCAGCCTTCAAAATAAGAGCTAAAAGGCTCCAAGGTGGGTTATTCTGAAGTCGGATTGAAGCGGGAATGAAAAATTCCCTTACATGAAATAAAAAATAAATAATCAGCTTGTTGTGGTGCCTTCTGTCTCCTGATGCCGTATAGAGAAGAAATAAAAATAGATGGAGAGAAAACTTGATTTATATTTGAATACTGTTCATATATTTGCTTAAAACATTATGCATTGTTAAAATATTCCCCAAATAAAAATTGTACATAGGCTTCGCTGTGCTGAGGTGCATTTTGCTTGTGTATCCCCCTATAAAACCTAAAGGTACCTATGATTTCTATATGTTCATGCACAGTCTAGCTCAAATTTGATGCTCAACAAATGCAAGCACTGCAAGTAATTACAGGTGTAAAATTTTGAAACCAATCCAAGTGCATAGGCTCATTTTCAAAAAAAGAAACCCAATCCTAAACGTACAAGAGGACGATCAGACCTGGTCCAAATAGGGTTGTCGACCTGAACAAATAGAAATAACGCCCACCATAAGCAGGCCCGCCCACAGAAAAGACTGGGCCCCTGAAAACGTCCTGTGAAAATGCAGAACGTCTTCGCTGTGATCGACATCCTCCTCCTCACAGGTGGTGGTGGCTCCTTCGCTGACACTCGCTACCTCTTAGCTTGTAGCATTAGCTGTAACGTTAGTCTCCGAGCTGTGATTGGCCTCTTCAGCCTTTTTGGGAGCAGCTTTTTGAGCTGACTGAAAAACGGGGGTCATTACAGATGGTATTTGGGTCTAAAGCCTTCACCAGCTCCCTGTTTCTCTTCTGCTTTCTCTCCTGGCATCACGATTTATGTGCAGGTTCTGGAACAGCAGTGAAATTCAGGTTCATTCTCAGGTCACATGTTCGGCTGCTGTTTGTTTTGACGTTTGCCACAAAAAAATGACTCATAGCATTGTCAGAAAATGATTAAACAGGCTACATTTTACTAAAGTAACAATAAATAAAGTTTTTATTTTTGTTGTTTTAATGATAGTATTTCAGTTTAAAAGTAAAACTTGGTTATTATTGCTTCTATTAGGATGAACGTGATTATTGATTGTCTCCTTGGGCCCCCCCTAGCAGCTGGACCCCAGAAATCTTTCCCCTTCTTCCCCCCTTATGGGGCCGCCCATAAGGGGAGCCATACTAATTTATAAGTCATTATAAATTACCTTTACAAATGAAAATGAAAGCACGATTTTGTTCACGTGATTTCAAATCTTTCACCATTGACACCCCGCCCACATAGATGTATAATATAACTTATAGTTTCAAAACAAAAAAAAATGTACGCTATCCACTGCTTCAATTTTGCACTATTCCCAGGTTAATACTACGCACGCGGGTTTTATTTTGAAACTCTCAACCGGAACATCCGTGTTGTTGCGCGGTGTTTGACTTCACAGATGGCAGGCGAGAGACGCTCCTTTCGGCTGTCTCTCTCGGTCCGTTGGTCCATCCCGGTTCCCATTGTCTCTCCCTTTTCACCCCTTGAAGACAACCCCGTGACGGTAAACTAAACTTAATTCCGCTCGTATCGCCTTTTGTACGTTACGTTTGGAGACTTACCCCGACCTGAAATTTCACAATTCCCCTATCAATTTGAAACGTGGACATGCTTTCTTTTCTTTTCTTTTTTTAAATTAACGTCGTAGAAACGTATTCGCTGTAACGGAGGAGGCAGTGAATTAACCGTCCAACGGCTGACAAACCGGCGGTTGTGTTGTGTGGAGCTGATCCTGATAGGGGAGATGAATCGGAGAAGGTGGACTTATTAGCTTCCAGTGGCTGTTGACATATAACATCCTTGCAACAATTTCACTGAGTGGATTAAAAACAAAAAACAAATTCGGACTGACAAAAAGCAAAGATACTGGATTTACAACCGCGGTTTTGGTGATGTGTTTTGGCGTTTACAGGATGTTGCCGCTACATGCCCGATACGTCCCCACGAGAGGAGAGAAGAGAGGAGCTTGTTAAAGGAGGCAGGGGGCACTTTCACTTTTTTTTTTCTTCTCTCCACCCTAAAACAAATTAGCCAAATCCAAGTAGTGTTTACCCGGGATTATTAGACAGAAGAGCATTTAATCCGGGAATATATTCCCTGCTTTTATAACCTTTTAGTGTTATGATGCGATCAATGGACGTGATCATCGACCGGACTCTCTAATCCAGGAGGCGATGACTGGACACCCTGTTTGGACATAATTGGAGAGCCACTTTAGAGACCCACGTGTTCAGAAATCTGAATTCATTCTGTGTCCAGTCAATCAAAATGAACCACACCACCTGATTTAGCAAACTGAGGCTTGGGAAAGGTTTATCGACAGAACCAAGCGCGGTGGATACATCAAGAATAATCTGTGGATTTGAATCATCTCCCAAGGCCCACCTTCCATGCTTAACCCCTGACCCCTTCCCCCTTGTGTGTTGGAAATCCAAGGGACCACGTTTCCTGGCTGTTTACCTGCCAGCAACCCCCCCACCTTCATTTGAATGAAATATTAGCCTTTTATTTCCCTGAGCTCCAGCGGGGCTGCACTCTGTCCTGTGAGGCCAAGCAGGGACCGCCTCTACCTGGGCTGCCAGACGGCCCGCCAGGGGGCTTTTTTGGGAGGGATTTTCAAGGTTCTGCTGGAGATTTGGGAGTTTAACTGTTTTTATTTTTCTCCACGTGGATCACTGGAGAGGAGGAGGAGCAGGACACGATGGGGTGCTGTAGTGGCAGGTGCACCTTGGCTTTCATCTGTGGCATGCAGCTGGTAAGTGTTGAGATTATTATTAAATCCCGTATGGCAGCGGCTAAATGGGCAGATCAGTCAGGAGAGAGGAGAAGTCATGACGGGGAATCAGAAAAGACACTTTTACTTTGGTGACCAGACATGGGGTGTGGGTGGATAGATTGATGGATGGCAGGAAGAAGATGAATGACTGAAAGGTCACATTTAATAGGTGTGTAAAAGGTCATGATAAGGTAGGATCTGGTTTGATGGATCTGGTGGATTGAATGGATGAATGGTGGGTTGGTGGGAGCTCTGAGATGGTTCTAAGAGTCAACATAGAGCATTGATGGATAGATGAGTGTGGGAGTGATAAATTGAGGTAGGCGAGGTAAAGGAGGGATGGATGGATGGGTGGCAGATGGATAGATGTACGCATGGGGCAAGTGTGTTCTATGGGAAAAATGTATGAGCCGAGGGAAGGAGGAACGGACCTGATATAAACTCATGGAGACAGCCATCGCCTCTGTTTCTGTCTCTCTTTGTATCTCATTCTCCCAACACCATCTGTGTGTGGCAATGGAAACTGGTGCAGGGCAAGACAATAGGGAGGGAGGGAGGGAGGGTCTGTAGGCGTTTATGTGTGCATACATGTGAGAATGTGCAAGAAGGAACACATGAAACGTCATTAATTCAGTCCTGTATATCCTCAATATCCAATTGAAAATCCCATCTGCACTCGGATTTGAAGCCCAGGTAATCTTCTGTCAGGTAGGACATTTTTAGGTCAGCTACTGGACAGTATTACAGGATTTGATTAGCAGAAAAAAAAACATTGAAACATGCAGCAATTATACAGAAAGAAATGCATCACAGAAAAAGGAAGAGAAACTTAATGCAGTGTTAATTAATTGTTTTGCCTACTTGGTGGCAGTGGAACAAGCTACAAATGCAACATTGACATATTATGGCCTTATAAAGTTGATATGGTGAACATGCAAGCAAATAATTACCTGTTTACAGTGTTGTTAGCAACATCAGAATTAGGGATGCACAACACAATTTCACAATTTCCCAGAGCCCAAAGTAAGGTTTTCAGATTGATTCTTCTGTCCAACCAACAGTCCAACCCTCAAAGACTCTTCGATTATCAAAAGTAACAAAGAAAAGCAACAATTCCTTACATTCCTTACATCCTTCCTTACAAGCTGGACAAGCAAATGTTTGACATTTTTGCTTAAAAAAAGAGACTAAAACGATCAATCAATTGTGTTTGGTTTCCACCAACTCCTGAGGGAAATACGTAGCTCTTTAGCTGCTAAACGGTCCACTATGTTCAACTTAATCTGTCTGCACTTTAAAGCTTTTTAAAAAACAAAACAAAAAAACAGCTGTGATTGGAAACAAAGCTTATAAGATCGATGAGAGTAAACTGAAACAGCAACTTTGTGGGCCCTAAAAACAAAAACAATGAGCTGAAAGACACTAAAACTCTGTAGTGCTGGAGGGAACCGTAGACTTGGGTGATAAATCTTCATGTGTGTGTTGGGTTCATCACTATGAGCGACACCTTAGCCATAGTTTATATACAGTAAAACCATGCTTTAATACACAAAACAACAAGTTTTTTCACAAAACATTCTGATGTGAGGTGCCTGACTTTTATTTTAATTTTTTTTTACCAGCGGTCAAACGGTGGTTTCTTGCTTGATTGCTGTAATTATTGAGCTCCTCACCTTGGCTACATGGTAAATGGTAAATGGACTGTATTTATGCACTTTTTCTAGTCTGACCGACAACTCAAAGCGCTTCACATTCACATGAACACTCACACTCGCCGATGGAAGAGACATCAGGAGCAATTTTGTGATTCAGTATCTTGCCCAAGGACGCTTTGACATGTAGACTGCATGAGACTGAACCACTGGCCTGCTGATTAGAGCACAACCGCTCCACCTCCTGAGCCACAGCCACATTTAACCATTACTGTACATAATATCAGCAAGAATACCTAGTAGTTTGAGAAAAGAAAAGGGAATCAGTACCTCAAGTAGAAGCTGGTTTTGGCAAAGTGTTACAACTCACCATAAAATAAATCTTTAAACAGTAAGATTATAGATGTATGAAATGCAGCAGTGTTAGACGATCATAGGGTTGACTTTTTCTCTACATGTATACAAACTGAAGACGCACTCTGATATAGACCGGGATATAATATATGTGCACAGATGCATAAACATGAGCCGGAGCGCTTATGCTGTAGCACTCTCAGCCCATGGAGTCATGTACAGAGAGTATGTGCAAACTGAAGATCTATTGTCATGTTGAGTAGGAGACTGTTACAGCTGTGTAACGCCCTGTGTGTGTGTCTACGTGCATGTGTGTGTATGTGTTTGTATTCAGTACAAAAAAAAGCTTGATATGTAAATCACCTAATTTACCGTGGGATGTTAATGTGTGTGACCCTTGTTGTGTTAGGGCGTAAAAGGTCTATTGCGCTGCGAAACGGGACATTTCTATGCATATTTTCAGCCGCAGTGTAAATCAACACGGCAACACTACAATGCCAATGAGATTGCCACAAGTGCTGTACACGAAACACACCATTGTGCTCTAAATGGGGATGCTGTGTATACCCGTAGGTGAATAAGAGGGAGGGCTTGTGAGTATACGTCTGCTTGTGAATGAGATGCTGTCACAGTGATAGTCATTGTGCCTAATGTGGTGGAACTAATGCTGTGCCACAGTCAACAACATGTTTTGCTCTGTTAACTGTTGTAATAGCAAAGCCAGCTGATACCTCCACTAGCTGAGCTGGAGGTCTAACACTACTGTATGTTACAGTTTGGCCATGCACAGCTAGTTCTGTTATGGTTGCAGCAATTTGGACAGAAGTGTCCTGATGGTGAAATGCATGTCTTCACAAAAAGAAAACACCAATTCACCACAGTTTTTAGGAATAGATGGAAGAAGATATTTTGCATACATGTTTTGATGGTAGTTTGCCACAGGAAACCACACTGCCTACAATCTTCTTCGTTCAAAGCAACCTAATTGACCACAAATTAAAAGACAGCCTCCCTGCTGGAGGTTTTTTTTCTTCTTTGTGAGCTCCCACCTTGTAGTTGACCTCACAGAGTAGAAAACAGTGCTGGTCTTATGTAGTGGAACTGATGTCTTATGTAACTTTTAGCAGCAGTTTTTCTCCTGCTTCATTAGCTGGCTTAATTGGCAAGATAGGTGGTGCCACAATAGCTGGGCAGAGATCAATGATCCAGGTTGGAGATATGTCTACCTCACAGCCGACATCACCATGTGTTTAAAAACAGTCCCACCAGGTGAAATTCTGCCAACTGCTGGTGAGCCAAACTAGAGGGAATGTAGTGTATTACTGTGTGTTCGGCTCATTAATTATGGATACCAGTTTTTTGGGAGTCAAACCACAGTGCAAAGGACCACATTAGTGCTGACTATTTGAAAATAACTGGGTTTTTAAAAAAAACTTTCCTACAATAACTATTGGTTTCTTCAAAAATATCTGGGCTGCAGTCAATGAATCATATATGAGTCATATATTTCTTCAATTAAGCGATCAATTATTTCATCTTAAAATGTCAGAAAATATTTACAAATGCCCGTCACAAATTCCCGAAGCTCAAGGTGACATCTTCAATCTTATTTTGTCTAACAAACAATCCCAAACTATTCTAAAACCATAAAAACTCTAATCCTCATAATTGAGAAGCTGAAATGTTTTTATGTTATTTATGTTTTTTTGCGTGAGATGTAACTTAATTGATTAGTTGATCATGATTGCTGCTGATATCTTTTCTGTCAATCGACCAATTCATCGAAAGGAACAGTTCACCCAAACATGAAAATTCAGTCATTCTCTACTCACTTGTACTGGTGGAAAGTCAGGTGAAGTTTCTTCATCCATAACATTTCTGGAGCTTTACAGCAAAACAGCATTGCAGCATTCTCCTAAACAACTAAAGTAGCTGTGGACTTAAGATCCCAAATTGATTTGAAAAGACGCTATTTACACCCTTTTATAAGCCAAAATCTTCACCTCATTTCACCCTACTTTCCATCGGCAGTAGGTAATGACTGAATTTTTATTTTGGGGTAAACTGTTCTTTTATCAAGTATCCTGTTTCAGCTACATTTGAAATGCTATAGGGTTCACCTTAAATTGAGGTGTCTCGAAGGATCTGCTGTAATCGTGTGAATCTGTACTTCCTGAGATAACAGTTGTTTTTTGTAGATTTACAATGTGTTGAAGAGATTTTTATTTAAAAAAAAATATTGCTTATTCAGACTAATACTTTACAATGATGTGAAAATTTTCTGAATTTACATTTTTACACTCATGACTGCGAGTTTGTCATGCAGAGAATCCAAGTCACCGCACCCAATCAAGAAATAGTCCCACACAATTAGACAAAGAACATTTATGATAATTATTCTTGTATTCTTGATCAATATAAAAAAGAAGGGTGTTTTAAACTTAGTCCTATTTTATAAAAATGGAATTAAGTCCAACTGAGTTAAAAATTTGAATTTTATTCAATTCATCTGAATTAATTTTACAAGGTTTTCAAAATGCAACAGCAATATTATAGTGCGTACGATGAATGCAAACTGTCATGCTACTGGTGTGGTGATGGTTGTGGTCCTTGCTGCTATATCAGTTCACACACCCACCAGCTGCTGTCACAAAGATGATGACTAAATCGTCCAATGGCATGATAGGTAACAGGACGGCAACCCATTGCCTCGCTCCATTGGCTGGTTCAGTGGAGCTTGTGCATGTTAAATGAATAGAGTAAATGGAGAAGAATTATAGCTTTGCAATTCAGCGTAGTGCACAATTACAGTGAGATCATAATTGATGATTCAAAGGAATAGATATTTAATTGATGTTTAAAAAAAAATCCCAAAAGCTGTCATAGCTGGCAGTGCAAAAGACATCTTGAGAATCATCTTCCGTAATTACTCAAATTGTTGAGATTATCATTGAACAACAAGAGTACAAGATAATGATGACAGGTACTATAACATGATTGGACATATACAACGGCCGTAGGCTATCTGAGACACAGTGTTTGTCTGTCTGTGGCGGTACATTCCTGTGACATTTCCACCATCAAGGGACGTAATGAATAATTCAAAACTTGGAAGCTGCGACATGAATGCAGAAATTGTATCTCTGCACGTGAGCCGTGTCTGTTACCTGATTGCAAAACAGTGACTGTGCAGTCATTCAAAGGCAGAAGTCAATACTTATCTAAGATGCTTTTTTTTTTTTTTTTGGCAAAGGTCAATGCTGATATGTTTCCAGAAATACACTTATAAGTTATTTTGACTTTGGACTTATAGGCAAAGATTGTCACAAATTGAAACAAAATAGAAGATATTTATTGGCGACTTTGGTTTGATAATTTACATTGAATTGGTTTCCAAATTGGAATAAATGATCCGTTTTAATTCAAATATAGCAGTTTTGTAAAAAAAAAAAAAAAAAAAGGGTTCTCCCACCCATATAATTTTGTTACAGATATTCAGTGCCAGTAATTTTGCAATATGCTAGATATGCATCATGGGGTTGGTTTTTATGGCAATTTGAAGCAAATCCACTTTGTGGGTGCTTTGTGTAACCCCTTCCTCATTGCCACAACTCAGTTAAAAAGGCTTTTCTATCCTTTATGTACAACGTTGCTTACAACAAGGGCCACACACAATCTTAGCTCTGAGTCTATAGATTTTCTGTCGCTTTTTTCTTCTTCGCTGTCTCTAATTTGTCAGTCTCTTTTCCCTCAGGTCTATGCCTTTCTTGCCTCTTTCATTTCTTTATCTGTCTCCACCTCCTCTTTCTTACTCCGTCTGTGCTTGGTGGAATACAGCCGTCACACCTGGGCCACTGGCTTGACTGGCAAATCATTTAATGTGTTTCAATTGAGTCTGCGAAGAAGACAAGCTTTCAGGACCAGTAGGTGAAATACTGTTCCATTGTGTCAAATCAGACCTCAGACCTGCTAGATCAGTTCAAGCTGCATTCATATTGTTCAGGCTGTGCCCTGTGATTAAAGGCTGCTTTTCCAGCTTTCAACTGTCAATAAAATACAGTGTCTTGAAAAGTGCTGGCTTCTTGAGAAATTGCTGGTGAAAGTAGGTGAGGTGATTTGGAGGGGGTGGGAACCAAGAATTTGGAATAGGTATTTCCTGTCTTGTTTGAGCTACCTGTTGAGGGCACATTCAGTGTTTTCCACAAGTGCATACAATTGGCTGTGAGCCCAGCTGCAGCTAACATTAGCCCAGCTTGCTTCTCTGATAACTTAAGATCCAGATGTCTGATATCTTTTGCCAGTTAATAGACATAGTTAGAAAAGACAAAGATCTAAAAAGTGACGTGACTTGAAACAGTAAGTAAGTAAGTAGTCAGCTGGAAATGTTTTAGCGTCCACCCGAGACAGAGCGCAATTAAACTCTGCCTACCTCGGAGGGGAAAACAATTCACCTCTCTCCATTGACTTTGTATTAGGTGAAGGTGCCTCCTTGTCATTTCTGTCTGCTAGCAAACAACAGAAAACTGTCTAAATGCTGCTGTGTGCTGGAATGCACTACCAACAGGGTAATGAGCCCCAAACTATGTTTTAATAAGCTGCTGATGTGAAAAACAGAGCCTTTAAGAAGACAAAAGTGGATACAGGCTGGTGGATCCTGACACTCAGTATGTTGTTGTGTGTGCAGCAAGCATGTCGATTAGTAATAAGCTTTTAAAAGTGTTATTTTTGCAGGTGGTATGTTTAAGAGGGCTTCCAAATTCAACACCAAATGCTTTTGTGATGATGTGCTGAAGAGAAAATTGTTTAACTCACCACATTATCTAACAGTGACTTTGCCAGTTTGTTGCTTCATTAGAAATTCCTGTGGTGTAACTCGCTAACCAACAGTTTGCTGAATCATTGCTTTCTGTGCTTTTAGCAATTTCTGGAGTGTATTGCTACGAAGTTGGCTGTGATAGACCCGATAGAATCTGTTATTACTAGGTATACTATTATTTTGTTTTCTTTATATGTAGCATACTGTTATCTGTCTGCTATCTGCTGTAGTCTGTCCCTGTGCAACTTATGGAGCTTGCTACAAAGTTGGCTGTGAGAGATCTAATATGAATCTGTCAGAATAAACAGCTGGTTGAAGTCAAAAAGTGACAGTGGTGCTTGATTCATCACTCAAGGCAAGAGAGAGAGAGAGAAAGAGAGAGAGTACAAAACTGCTACAAAGCCTTTTGTACATTTTGACATTGCGTTGCACTCTGTCTCTATTTCAAATATATTGTAACTGGCTGCAGTATTTCAGAACATGGTTTACGTACAATGTTTAATCCCACCCACCGTGATTTGATTGGTTTGAGTGTTGAATTTGGGTGGGGTTAAACATCGATTTTATTGGTTTGGACTTTGTTTTGGCCGGGGATAAACAACACAGTCAGTTCATAAAATAAAAAAGACCTACTGGTATATGTTGCTCAGCTATGGAGAACGAAAACATTAATTTCACATAATTGTTATAATCTTTTTTTTTTATAGTCAAATTACATGTTTCGAATTTGGCCAATGAAGAGCTAAACAGAAGCTATTAGTTTACTTCACGCATTAGTTAGCTGGGGTGCTAGCTACTAATTCACACAGTTAGTAAAAGGTCAGATCTCCTCCCCTATTAATGTAAACAGTTCCTTTAGTCTGCTGTGTTAATCAATATAATTAGGCAAATCGAGCTAACATTTGATGTAAGCCAAAGTTGTAGAAATTCGAATCAGTTAATCCTTGGTTCCATGTTAACATTTGTGCCAAATTTGAAGAAATTCCCTCAAGGCTTTCCTGAGATATCGCGTTCACAAGCATGGGAATGATGTGAGGTTGACCTCTGACCAACAAAATCTAATCAGTTCATCTTTGAGTCCAAATGAATGTTTGTGACAAATTTTCAGTCAAGATGTTCCTGAGATACTGTGTTCACAAGATTGGGACGGACGGACGGACGGACAATCCGAAAACATAATAGCTATGGCAATTGTCGGCGCGGAGGCATTAAAAAAGAAACCTGTGGTGTCTACAGTTGCTAATCTATTATTGGACAATCGCTGTCCTGGTGTGGGGTTTCGCAAATGTGTAAGCTTGTTTATCTGCAAATGCTTGTCAGGTATAGACAAGAAGGCAACAGGCCTGTTTCCTGTATCAGGAAACAGTGATTAACGTGCAACTTGTTTTTTTTGCAGTGGGGTAGAAGTAATATTTCGTTGCAGGAAGTGTGCATGCAGTGGTTGACAGTCAATCTCACTGGGCATTGTTCAGTTTATTTCAAAGTGATGTGCTTTGGTGCTGTTATACACATTATCCTCGGTCAGACAAATGAATCTGCGCTCAGGGAACAGATATTTTTAATTGCTCTGTCATTACGTCTGCATCCTCTACATCAGGACACAGAATGAAAGTACTTCTTTTTCTATTGATTTTCATCTTTGGCTCTAGTTCTTTGCAAATAAAATTTAAATACTTCTATACTCAAATGCTGAATTATTATAACATTTTATGTTTTACAGAAAAAATAGTGCCAGCACTAAAAAGTGTAAGTAGCCCTTTATGACACTGCTGTTGATAGCAATACACTGCGTGCATGACTAGGGTGGTCTGTTGTCATAGTGAACAGTGCAGAACAGTGCAAAATAAAGCCATGGATACAGTAATTCAACATTAACTACAGGCCCATCCCAGATGTTCCTCTAATCTAATTTAACTGACGCTGAAACGATTTAACGTATGGAATGTTGTGATAACTGTTTGTTTGTAAATGTGGCACCATATTTGTTGTGCCGAAAAAAGAAAAAAACAATCATCAGCTAATAAGTCCTTCAAAAGCTGTCAGCAAAAAGCACGTAATTCTGCACTACCACTTTGCATTGGAAAAAAGACAGAATTTTGCAATGGAAAAAGTGCAGTAAGATGTATTTTACACTGGAGTATGTCCAAGGGCTGAGCAGAAGGCTGTGAGAGGCTCCCAACTTGCTGTTGCTGATGACAAGGTCTCTTTCACAAAACATCTAGAGGTGACAACCTTCTCCTCTCACTCTCAATTGATCTCAATTGATCAAATACCGGAAATGTGTAGGTGTCTAGGTACTAGAGCCCTACTCTTAGCTATTGGTGTCATATTTAAGTCAATGAGTCACTTGTGCTTTAGAGAGTTGAAGGCCCTCATCCTTGCTTACCTAGCCTGGGCTACATTAGCATCTGTAATTTGATATGTTTCCTCATACAGAGATTTTCTTACATTAGTCTGTTCTGACGGGGATAAACCAAGAGAAATCGATCACCAAAGTCATTGCAATTCATCGTAAGGGGGACGCCAAATTTCATGGCAACCCGTCCAGTAGTTGTGTAGACATGTCACGCAAATGTGAACGTCATGGTGGCCCTAAAGGGGAAGTCAGGGTATTGCCAAAAGGGTTCATCCTCTGGAGACAATGATTCCTGATTGACTGTCATTGACGTTATGTTTCCTATTGTAATAACTGAAGCACTTACTGTATATTAAACAAGATGTTTGCAGATTGGGGTTTCAGTCCATATATTTACCGTGGTGGAAGTCTTTGTGATGGACCCTCAAATGACAAAAAGCCAAGGATGTTTTCATCTGCTTGGACCCCTCCGTGAAAGATACTGTAAACGTTTCTGTTTGGTACAAAGTTGTAAAACCGCCTCACCAGCACCGAGCTCACTGCAGCATCACTGTTATGCTCTTCTGTTTGGAAATTTTAATCATACACTGCATTTTTCCACCCTAGATGTTTTTATATTGTGCTTCCATGCCGGCGATAGGCCGAAGGCATTATGTTTTCAGGCTGTCCGTCCGTCTGTCCGTCTATCCCATTGTTGTGAACGTGATATCTAAAGGAACACCTTGACAGAAATTATTCAAATTTGCCAAACATTAGCTCGGACCCAAGGATGAACTGATCAGATTTTGGTGGTCAGAGATCAAAGGTAAAGGTCACTGTGACCTCACGTCCGTCCTACTCTTATGAACACGATATCCCAGGAACACTTTGAGGGAATTTCTTCAAATTTGGCACAAAAATTCACTTGGACTCAAGGATGAACTAATTAGATTTTGGTGGTCAGAGGCCAAAGGTCAAGGTCACTGTGAGCCATGAAACCAATTTTTAGTCATAACTCAAGAATTCACACGCTAATTATGAGAAAATTTTACACAAACTGAGCTGATTGATAGATCTGTGCTGCCGGGTTGAACGTGTGTGAAGAATCCATGTTTCAGAATTTAGAGTCTGGATAGACATGGATGTAAACTGTAACACTAATGCATGGAGGCATATGACCATGACACGGTAATTCTAATTTTATTGTAGAAACAACATGAGTGCTTCTCCCAGTTGTGCCATGTCTCTGTGAAAGCATTTAGAGGCTTGTGGAAAGGGTGCAACACTGTACTAGATCACACAATGTTATTTAACACCAAACATTTTTAATTATCACTAAATAATGTCATTGCAATACTTTTATTAGTTTAGACCAACAATTAGCCATGGATTTTTATGTCTAACTTTGTCCAGATATGCTTTCAGACTACAGTTGCTACTGTCTCTGGTTACAATTCCAACATGTTTTTGGTTGAAATCTTGTAATATTTATAGTAATAAAGTTGTCAATTTGGGGAGGCTGTGGTTCTGTATTTTTTTCCCCCTCACTCTCTTTTAATCATATCATCAGTATTACTCAACATAGAATTTCAGAGGTTCCAGTTGGAAATGTCAATTTGAATGCACCCTGAAGTCGGATTTCCAAATCTGAAAGTCATGAGAACCTTACCAACCCTTACCTCAAAATCCAGGAATCCAAGATGATCACTTCTGTCTTGTAAATCAGTTCTCTCAACTAAATTTTTTTTACACAAAGGCATTTTGATGTGTCACAGTGGGAAAGGCAGGGGTGTAAATGCTAAAATAAAAGATTAAATGTCAGCTGCTTCACTTTCTGACTGGACATTGTCAATGGCTCACTGTTTGTCATGGCTTAATAGAACACTTGAATAGAACTGAGCCATTGCTAATGTCATTAGTAACACCCGTGTTGTTTTACTGTCGCAAGTCAAAATGTCTGCTGTGATAAAATGCCTGTCTTTAGCTTCTGTCCAACAAGTGACAGAATTTGAAGCTTGGCAATTGGTTGTTTGTTACTTTGTAAGTTGTTGTTAATATCTCACAATTATGTTTTTTTTTGTTTTGTTTTTTAAAGATTTAGATATTTTCTAATGCAGTTGTTTCATGCCCATCCAAGTAGAAGCACTCCAATTTCCACCCATTGTTGTCAATGGAGAAATGGAATGGCACTTGCCTCCCATATTTTTGTATTTTAAATGCAAAAAGTTTATCCTTTGCAGCAATGGCAGTTATTTCATCTGTGATGCAACATCAAAAGAGGCAATGTATCAAAATATAATACATGTATGACAAACTTCAGAGAGGCTCACTACCCAACAACAGAAAGCTCCTAATAACTTTTATCCAGTTTGTCCTGAAACATGGAACATAACATTGTTCAGAATCCTTCAAAGCATTCTTTAATACATATCATTAGTAAGTGTTTATAGAAACCAAAATTCATGTCATCTTCACTGCATCCCTAAAATCCATCCAAAATGAATCTTAAACTGGAGCTGTCAAGGGCAATGCGAAAGCTAAGCCAGTCACATAGAGTCACAAGTCGATTTCTTGTTTCTCTCGAGCAGTCTGGTGGCCAATTTCAATCTTCCTGCATCACATTCCCGAGTTCTGACCACATCTTTGAAAATTGCCGCTGGGGTCATATCAGCACTCGGCAGTGGAGAGTGAGAGGGAAAGTGAGGCGACAGCATGCAACAAAGGTCATGTAGTGGATTTGAGCGAGTGATACCACAGGCGCTGGGCCAGCTCAACTGCAAAGATGTGTATTGACGAGGCTGGAAGCTGACCTTGTGTGTAACCACCGCTGATGGATGAGCTGAGATGGTGCTTGGCCAAAAACTGACGCACAGGCAGAGAGGCAGCTTGTCATAATGGGTAGACAGGCCGACATACAAACAGAAACTTGATTTTCTTCAAACTGTTGTGATGCAGACTTTCCGTTTTTTGCGGCAACACTCCCCTATTGTTCTCTGAAAACTCATATCCTGTTGATGTAGTTGTTGATGTTGTTGTCATGAATCCTGATATTCCGCCTGTGCAGTTGTTTTGATCTTATTACATCAAAGTAGTGCTCGAATTATAATGGCGAGCGACTCCAAAGCCATGCCTCGAGCTTCATTACACATAATTATGAGATGGAGATATGACTGACTGGTGTCAGATGAACACTTCCTATCTAGAGAAAAAACAACAACCGTATTTTCAGAATGACACTGATATTTTGTTCAGTCTAATGGATTTCAAGGGGCTGTGAACGATGCTCAGCACTGAAAGGAGTATTAAGTTATCAACACTTGAGAAAAAAATAGGTTTTCAGGCGGGGCCAGTGCTAAAATTTCATGTTGCTGTTCTCTGCTAATGATCTAACCGTCCTCCCATCAGCAGTAAACATACTCCTATAAATAAAACATCTTAGACCGTCTGTAAAGTTTATCATATCATCTAGAGACATTGTACATAAAAATGGTGTCCAGTTTTATTCTGTCAACCATCTTTCAATCTTTTTTGGTGTCTTCTTCTGTGCCACCATATTTTTCTCCCTCTGCATTATTGTTGCTCTTGTTGCCTTGTAATTTTTCTCTCTGCGTCTCTCAATCTTTCTCTCAGGCCTGCACTCTCTTTTATTCTCTCCTTCGCTGCTCTGCACAGACTCTCCCGGGTCATTTGAGTTGCTCAGGGAGCTGTGAAAACGATGTCTGTGTGTCTTTGCGTCTGCATCCTGTAGGGAGTGCCTTTGGTGGAGCGTGTTAAGTCTTGCTGTAAAAGCCTTTCGACTGGGATAAGGAAACAAGGGAGGGAGGGAGGGAAGGAAGAATGGATGGTTGGATATATATATATATATTTTTCTTTTCATAGAGAATAGATGAATGTCTGTGTGTGGATCGATACTGGGATGGAGGGATTGAGATTTGGATGAATGAATGGAGGGAAGCCAGGGAGGGGCACGTGATAACGAGAGGGGAAGGATCGATAATGGATAGATACGCAAGATGTATGGACGAACAGATGATTAATAGATGAATGGGTCATTAAACACTGCAAAGTTATCAGTAATGACCAAAGATGGCAGACAGTGGAGAGAGACAAAAATGTTGGGTGTTGACTTTGTGAAAGTGGCGCAAATAATGTATACCTGCTGTAGTCTGACAAGAGGAGACAGCAGCAGTAGTTTAGAGCCTATCAAAGCCTTTTGGCTGACCTTTCAGAGACCACTTAGCTAAATAGGGCTGCAACTATCGACTACATTCAATACTTATTAATCTGCAGATTATATTCATGATTAATCAATTAATTTTTTAGTCTAAAATATCAAAAAATGTGAAAAATACTCATCACAATTTCCAAGAGCCCAAAGTGACATCTACTAATAGCTTGTTTGTTTTTTCCAACCAATAGTCCAAAACCTAAAGACTTTTTTGTCATAAAATAAATGTCAGAGTAAAGCAACCATTACATTTAAGAAGCTGGAACCAGTGAATAAACCATTTATGCTTAAAAAATGACAGAAATGTTTGATTGATGATCAAAATAGTCAGCAACTAATTTTCTTTTGATCTACTAATCAATTAATTGACTAATCTATTAGTTGCAGCTCTAAAGCTAAATAAGAACAGGAATCCTGGTTGGTCACTCAACCAAAGTGGTTTAAACTCTCAGTAGCAAGTGTTGTCTGCCACCAAATGAGAATAATATTAAGATAGGTAACCACCTACATAATAAAGAGCGTATTTCACAATGGAGACTCCAGAGGAACAGATAAGCCTGCAAGGTGAGGGTCATATCACCAACGGGGGGTAGCAGAGGTAGTGCTACTGCTAGCAAGCTAATCTGATAGCATGTTTAACGCAGGCGTTGTGTCAAATAGAGTTTCACATATCGTTGCACTCTGTGGTTGGGGTTAAGGCATAGGTTATAGAGATAACTGGTTGGGGCTCAGGTTAAGAATCATAGGTTAAGACTGTTTGGACTTAGAGATGTATTTGGGCTCATGTTAAGAGGGGAAGTCCTCCAGATTAAACGGTAAAATATGTCATCTACCCATGCCTTTTAGAATGACACGTTTGGTGATCCTACACTCTTATGACAATGTTGCTTAATGAGTTTCTATTAAAAACTGGTACAAGGGATACACTCAGTAGGAGCCGATTATTGAAAATGACATTTGCTGTCCTTTTACTGCTGTTGCATTCAGCTGTGTCCCCTTCATTATCTCATATTTCTCCAGCCAGTCATTCTTTCTCTGGGTTACAGACCCACACACACAAAGTTTGTTTCTCTTATACTTATATTTTTGCATTTAAAAAAGGTACTGCTATATCAAAACTAGCAGTGAAAGAATAAGGAAAAAGCTGGTGGACTAACTTAGGTGATTAGATTAACTTTATCAATTCCCTGTAGAGAGTTTTGCTAATTTTACCCAGTGTTTCCCATTAATTACCTAGACTGTGGCGGCCCCCCCATAGTCTAATTTGTCCCGCCGTAGTCTCATAATAACACTAAAGCTCTCGTCATTGCTTCAGCAAAGCGTCTCAGCCCCCTGCCGTTTGCTGTACACACTCTCTGTCACACACATTCACAATCAGAGCAGAGGTGTGCGGCCCTAAACGCTCACTACGGCCCCCACCTCCACTGACTATCAAAGCGGGTGTCAATGTTTATAACTTCAGTGAGGGGATGAAGCGAAACTATCCCTCTGCTCAAGAAATGAGAAAAAAAAAAACGTCATGAGTGTGAATTGCCGGTGCGATGACAGTGATAATTTTATAACAAGAACAACAACGTTCTAGTCTCTCAGTCAAGGTTTAGTTACAACTCTGAACTAATGCAGGATGGAAAGCAATGGATCGATATTGACTACTGACTATAGGCTTATGTTTGCATTGTAAACTAGCCAAAGCCACTGTATGACTACTACCAGGCAGTAAAGCCAAAGCTCAGTGTCATATTTTATTATTTTCTACATTTTATGTTTTCTACAATTTCTTCTCATAATCTTGTTCTCAAAGTGGGCCAGATTAATTCATCCAAAGTTAAAAATAACATTTTCTTCTTGGTGAATATGTCTCCCTAGATGGTCCACCCAGGACCACCCATCATAGTCTCACGAAATCCTGTGGGAAACACTGTTTTACCAAAGACGGTTATGTGGGTCTAATTACCTTGAAAAATAGCTTACTGACTGCCACTGATGCCTTTGGCTGTCCCTGTCTGTTACATGACTCCCTTATTTGACTCGAAAGTCTCCCTTTTGATATCGAGCCTTTCTTTTGCTTTGGTGTGATTGGCTCACAGTCAGAGGGAGTGAACCGTAGCCAGAAAGTGACAAGGTTAGAAAGAACAGGAACAGGCCAAAATCAAATGTTACTGTTAGAAAAAGTGACCGGCCAATATCTTGTGTGATCTTTATTGATTTATCTACTAAAGATTTGCTGTCCCTTGGTCGATATCGACTCTTCCTCGGGCTCAGAGATTCAATTCATTTGCAGTCTGACTTTTCTGTTCTGGCAGCCATGAACGGACAGAAGCTGTAGCGAAAAGGATCTTTCTGTTCTTGTGCAAATTAAGCATTCATCATTTCAGGAATTTGAGAGTTTACAATGAACAAATCTCTTTCACAGTACTTTTGCCACTGAGCACATCTAGTGCTCCAAGCTGAGTAGCATGCAATTTTACATAATAAAATAATTTCTCTCTCTTACCTTTTCTTCTTATCCGTGACTTCAAATAGCATTTGATTATGTGTAAAAGTTAGTGTCTTTTAAATAATGTATTGTCTAATAAGAAGAGTTTTTTAGTTGTTGTTGGCATTTCAGTGCACCAACACAACAGATGGCGTGTTTTGCCTGCAATCGCAAGGTACCCAATTTGACGATATTCAACACAATGTCACTTTTTACTTCATCATTATCATTATTGGGACTTCTGTAATATTTGGCAGGGCACTTTAAAAGATTAAGACAAACAAGCTCTGCGTTTTGCTTCATTTACCTCCCATCGAAGAACCATCAAGTTTTTCACAATGATGGACACATACCAGTGTTTCCTACAGAATGACATTGTAACTGTGTGCCAAGATATTTGAAAGAATATATCACCATGTTTCTAGTAGGTTATTTCTTATTTTACCATTTAATTCTGCCTAATTCTCCATCTTAATTTAGTGTTTACTCAGAAACCACTTTAACACACAACTTGTGTTATGGACACAACAGCAGGTGAGCCATGTGTGGAGCAGGCTTGCTATTAACTTTATTGAAACGATCAAAAACCAATGAAAACCCTGCTTGCAAATGTATGAGCATATTATATTTCCACTGAATACATAATTATCTCGTTCAACCTATCTCTGCCTATTTATTTACATGATACACCTTGCAAACTGTCACCCAAATGATAGAAAAGTTATCTCCATCTTGTTTGGTATCTTACATTCTGGGCCAGAATACATAAAAGAAACTGTCACTAAAGCTTCAGCACATCTGGCTCAGAGTATTCTCAGTTGGTACAGCTGAACTTGTCATGCCGTAATTAGGCCAGAAAGACCCTTAAGTGGGACTATAGAATAAATTATAAAATGCTGAGCCAGATTGATTCCAATACTTTTGGTCTGTGGAATTTCCATAAAAAGATCTTGTTATTGTTACGTGAAATGCATAGAGAACTATATATATTCTCGTGAAAACACCTCTTTTTTTTACTCTCTCCAGTTTTTCAAATACTCTTTGATAGGGAAAAAGAGTCCAATTACCCACTGTGCAACCTTCACCACCAGCCTGGGCATCATCATCTTCTTTCTGTTGTTTCATCTGTCTAATAGACCTTCCCCTGTGTTTGCCTCTAGCAATTGTCACATGATCACCTGATTATGATTATTTGCTCTGACCACGATTGATTTGCTCACTCATTACAGTCCACAATCAAGGGAATTTTTTTTTTTCTGATTTTTTGTCATTGCTGATAGAAAATGAAGAGTCTTTGGGTTTCAGACAAAAGAATCAATGTGAAGATGCCACTTTGGGCTCTAGGAAATCGTAATGAGCATTTTTTCACCATTTTTTCACATTTTATAGACTACAAGATTAATCGATTACCTTGAGAATATTCGTCAGATTAATCAATAATGATAGTCATCTGGAGAGTTAGCACCACCTACCGTGGATGCACTCAAGAAAATGTGCATTCTTTTGCTAATTTTCTGTAAATTTAGGTGCTACATATAGATAGAAACCTGGCTAGAAACAACAAATAGGTTGCCAATTTCCATCAGCTGTGTTGAGGAAAATCAAATGTCTGTCTGACCACAAGGTTCCAATGTCAGGAAAGAACATGGAAAAAAGAGCTTTGTTGTGTAGATATTACAGGTTTTGGCAGTTGTTTTTTTTCTCATATGAGACCATATTTGTTGCTTTCTAAAGCAAGATGGTGACAGAGGGGTGTAAATAACATCTCTCTTGTTTTATAGCTGAGAGTCTCCTCTCCGGGTGCAGCAGTACACTCGACATGAGAATGTAAGCAGACCAAACAGCTGATCTGTCATATAATATTCGCTACATCTATTTATTTATTCAACAAACTTATTTCGATCGGCTGTTGGTCACACAAGCTCTTTCTGGACAAAAAGGAACAAAACACCTCAATCAAGTGTAAAACCTTTTTAACGATGCTTATGCTTAACGATGGAAGTTTTGTCAAATTTTGTCGCTTCCAGCTTTAGATAATTAGATAAAGCATATGAAAGTGCTTGGATGGAAACATGGCTTTGTTTTTCCCTGTTGCATATTAACTTTTGTAAATAAAATCAAGCATTCTAACACTAATTAACTGTCTTGAACCACTTTTTTGTTGCATTAGTAAGGCTTACACAACCGTTTTAGAACAAGGGAACAAGATACATTGAGTCAGTTGTGTTTAGGGCAAACACTTCTTTTGGATGGCTGGTGACAGAGAATTCTGTTTTGTCCAATTTACTGACCAAACCACCACAATGTAATGTATAGCTAAAACTTGAACCAAAGTCAGTGTTTTTTGCTTGAGAAATAATATAAACAAACAGGTATAACTGTAATGGCAAATTTATAATCATTCATTTATAAACATTCATTAACATATCCTTTTATAATGTTTAGTATAACCATGCAT